>NPHX01000654.1:411715-454181 GCA_002271815.1 Eimeria falciformis
CAAGGGGCACCTGCTGCAGCAGCAGTCCCAATGGCAGAAGCGCCTGCGGAGGCCAGCCGTAACGCGAGGGCAGCAGCAGATGCAGCAGCAGCAAGAGAAGCCGTGGAATACGCCTCGGAGTTCATTAGGGGGGTTGTTGAGGAGCCTGCTGCTGCACCACGGACTGTCTGGACACTTTCAGCTCTTGTTGGAGGCAACCAGCAGCAGCAGCAGCAGCAACAACAGCCACGGACTCTCGTGCATGTGATGCTGCAGCGGGCAGATGATATTGATGACTCCGCCCCTGCTGGCGCCCTCGGTGGGATTCCTGCTGCAGCGCAGCAGCAGCAGCGGCTGCAGCAGCAGGCCCTAGGCATGCAGGATGAGCTGCAGCTGAGGCAGTTGTTCAGCAGAACGCACCAGCTGTATAGACAGCACAGAGCTGCGCTCAAACGCCGCAACCGCAGAAAAAAGAGAAGCGCACAAAGGCGCAGCAGCAGCAGCTGCAGCCGCACCTCTCGCCGTGCTTTCACGCCTCGGGAGCAGCGACAGCAGCAGCAGCAGCAGCAGCAGCAGCAGCAGGAGTCCAGCTTTATGGGCAGATTGTTGCGGAGGATTTCAACGTTCACATTTGGAGCCATCGGAGGACATGCTGCTGCTGAGACGCCGCGATGTGCTGCTGCAGATACGGGCGAGCATTCATCTGCAGCAACAACCAGCAGAGGCAGCACTGCATCCGCTGAGGCTCCTCCTGCCAAGCAGCACTGGCTGCGCCGTCGCCGCCGACGGCCTAGCGTTAGCAGCAGCAGCAGCAGCAGCCACAGCCACAGCCACAGCAGCAGCCACGGCAGCAACCGCAGCGGATTGGCGAGCAGCAGCGAAGGAGGCAGTAGCAACGAGGTGTTGGGGCGGCGGGGTTGTTTGACGTCTCCTGTCTCGTCTGCTGCTGCTGCACGCCATCGGGGCTCCTCAGCAGCTAAGAAGAAGCAGCAGCAGCAGCAGCAGCGGGAGCGGGAGCGGGAGCGAAAGGCGGGTCTCTCCCGGCGGGATCGGTACAAAAGGCGGAAGCTGCAGAAGCGGCAGCAGCGGCGCCTCTTGCTGATGGGGACAGAAGGCTTTCCCCCTCAGCCCCTAATGGTCAGCCTAAGTGCAGATGAGCAGCAGAGCAGCAGCAGCAACAGCAGCGTCATGTCTTCTGCCACGGAGGACGAGGCAGCAGAGCTGCAGCAACTCCAAGAACTCGAAATCAAAAGAGTCGCTGCAACAAATGTCCGGCTACCTCGCATTCCCCTTAGGGTTGCTGCAGCGCTTAGGGCCCCCTCGGCCTCACGCCACGTCATCGAGCAGCAGCAGCAGCAGCAGCAACAGCAGCAACAGCAACAGCAACAGCAACAGCAACAGCAGCAGCAGCAACAGCAGCTGTTGCTGACGCAGACACCAGAGTCGGTAGTGACGAGCAGCAGCAGCAGATCCACCACGGCAGCAAGAGGCGGTGGGGGTGTGGATTCTGCTGCTGCGCCGCCACCACGGCGGCGCGCATCTGCAGCAGGTGAGGCACGACCGGGAGCAGCAACAGCAGCCACAGTATCGGCAGCAGGAGCAGCAGCAGAAGGGGCAGCAGCAGAAGTAGCAGCAGCAGAAGCAGCAGAAACAGAGCCATCTGTTGTGTTTGACTCTGAGCTGCCTTTACACGAGCAAGCGCAGCAAGTGCTGCAGCTTTACTCCTTTAGGGCTCAGCGGTCCCTTGCGTCCAGCCCCCGAAACGAATTGCCGCAGGAGGAGCAGCAGCGGCAGCAGGAGCAGCAGCAGCAGCAGGAGCAGCAGCAGCAGCAGGAGCAGCAGACTGCTGTTCCTGCTGCTGACGCAGCACCGGAAGAGAATGCTGCAGGAGAAGACACAACGGAAGCAGAAGCAGGGGGCGGAGGATTGTTCATGTGGAGACAGTGGGTCTCCTCTCTCTGGAGCCCTCCGCGGCTCTTCTCGGATGCTGCAGCATCAGACGCAACGGCAGCAGCAGCAGAAGCAGCAGGAGACACCACAGGAGCAGCAAGGGGAAATTCAGCACCAGGAGAGCGGCGCCGCCGTGTGGGAAGTGCAGCACGTGCAGGCCGTGCTGCCTCCCGGCAGCAGCAGCAGCAGCGTGAGCAGCAGCAGCAGCAGCAGCAGCAGGAGCAGGAGCAGCAGCAGCAAGTGCAGGTGCAGCAGCTGCCGGCAGCGGGGTCTGTACACGAGGTGCTGATGGCGGCTCTGCAGACTTTGCGTGGCGTAGCTGCGAGGAACAGCAACGGCGCCTTGGAGCTGATTGTGACAACCGTGCTGCAGCAAATAACACCGCCTGAGCAATCGTATGTGCTGCGGATCGGATCCGTCTTGCAACATACTGTGAGTCATTCATGCTACCCCAGCCATGCTTCTTACACAGAAACACAGAAAGACAGACAGACAAACAGACAGAAACACTAAGAGACAGACAGAGAGACACAAAGATGCACAAAGAGACAGATAGAGACACAGAAAGAGAGAATTCACAAACAGCACGGTGCTGCATCTAGAGAAGGATCGTCTCCAGCCTTCAACACACGTCCACATGGCCTCAAGGGTTGGGGGTTCAGGGTTTAGGGTTTAGGGCTTAGGGTTTGTGGGTGTGTTGTCTGCGCAGCCTGAATTATATTTTGTTGTTTGTTCGCTTTTGGGGGGGCGATCGCGTGCTGCAGTGCAGCGGCGCTTAGGGCGTCTGGGGATCGTGTGTCTCCTTGGGGATCTGCTGGAGACGCAATTGTGGTTTCGGCCAGACCCCCTTGCGCATCTCTGGCTGCATGCAGACACCCCGCCGCAGCAGCAGCAGCAGGATCAAGACAGACGTACACCCGATGCCACCCGTGGCAGCACCAGCAGCAGAGGGGATCTGCAGAGAGACCAGCCAGCAGCAGGAGCAGCAGCAGCAGCAATTCGGGAGGAACGTCCGCCCATTTGGCGGAGACGCCATTTGTCGGGTGTAGCCACAAGCAGCAGCAGCAGTAGCAGTAGCAGTAGCAGTAGCAGCAGCAGCAGCAGCAGCAGTAGCAGTAGCAGCAGCAGCAGCAGTAGCAGTAGCACCAGCAGCAGCAGTAGCAGTAGCACCAGCAGCAGTAGCAGCAGCAGCAGCAGTATTTACAGTGCCCCCACGTCCTTTGACGTGTCTCTGTCTGCTTTGCCTCCCCCGTCTCTCACCTCTGAAATGTTTTGTTGCTGCGAAACATCTCTCTGCGCCTTTGCCTTGGAGCTTCTTCGTCTGGCTCACGATTTGGGAGATTATGAGTCAGGGCCAGTTGCAGCGGAAATACGGAGACAAATGCTGACACCCCACGAAAGAAATATTGTGATGCATGCGCTGAGGGCCCCAAGGAGAGTTGACTTGAGGCCACCCCTCGTCAGGGCAGTCAGGCAAAGGCTCAGGGTGGTTCATCCGCATCCCCTTGTTGACCCTGAAAGACAGCAGAAACCTGCTGCTGCAAGCAGCAGCAGCAGCAGCAGCAACAGTGGGAGGGACTTGGAGAGTGCGCAGCAGCAGCAGCAGCAGCAGCAGCAGGGGGTCCGGGAAGGCGGCGAGGCAGAGCCGAGTGCTGCTGCAGCAGGAGTCCCCGTGGATGCGCCTGAACAGGAGCAGGAGCATCGGCAGCAGCAGCAGCTTGCTGCTGCGGCTGCTGCTGCCAGCAGCAGTGAAGCAGCAGGAACGCACCGTTCGAATGAGCAGTTTGGGCGGATCGCCACGCGTTATTTATTCAAGGGGACCGCCGGACTTCTCTCCCGTTTGATTTGCATTTACGGGCATGAGCCTCCTTCTTCTGTCTACAAATTCTGGCTGGCCTCGTCGATTGAGGCTTGTATTCGGGGAGCGGATCCTCTCATTAAAGTCTTTGCTGCTGAGAGCGGCCTGCTGCAAATCCTACTTAGAGACATGCACTCCATTGCCCTAGAGCAGCAGCAGCAGCAGCAGCAGCAGCAGAAGCAGAAGGAGCTCGTGTCCCCTCCAGAGACGGATGCACCTCAGGAGGCAGAGAGCCCCCCCAGCAGCAAGAACAACAGCAGCACCAACAACCACAACAACAACAACCACAACAACAACAGCAGCAGCAGCAGCAGCAATGTGGGTTGTGCAACGCATCGTGGAATGCTTCAATCTTGCTGCGATTTGTTGGGTGAGTTGGTGAAGTTCAATCCTTACGTGTTTTTGCTGCTGGACAGACACTTCGCTCGGCAGCCAGCGGCTTTTTCTGTTTTTGCAAAAACCATTGAGGACAATTTAGTCGACACAAATGTTCTCGTGAGAAGTCTCTTTCTCACCGCGGAACTCTGCAAACAAACAGCAAGGGTCTCCACTCTGGCTGCTGCTGCTCCTGCTGGCGGCGTTGGGAAGGAAGCAGCAGCAGGAGCAGCAGGTGAGGCCCGTGCTGCAGCATCTCTTGCTGCAGCAGCTGCAGCGGCTTTAGATGAAACCCACGGGCTGAGAGAGCAGCGCTTTTTGCCCTTTTGGCGGCAGCTGCATTTCTTTGACAGAAACTCCAGCAGCCCAATCACCCTACACGGACCAGAAGACGGAGACGACTCGCACTCTCACCAGCAGCAGCAACAGCAGCAGCGGCGGCGGGGGCCAAGGCGTTCTTGTCTTGCCGAGGGAAAGCCTCACGAGTCTGACTCCTGCTGCGCCTCGGGGGGATTTGCTGCCCCCACGGGGCTGACTGTCCCCTTTGTCGACGGAGCCTCACTCAGGGGACTCCTGGCCCGCGGCAGAGACAGAACAACATCCAGGGATAACAGACAGGCAGACACTGCCGCTGTGGGGCTGCAGCACGAGCAACAGCAGCAGCAGGAGGAGAAGCGTGAGAATGAGGAGGATGTGTGTTATTGGGATGTTGCTCCGTTAGGGTTAGGGTTGCGTCCCGACCCTTCCCCATCGATGGTGGCCTCTGTGGTTCGCGGCAGCAGGGAGCTGCACCCCGTCTTTACTGGCAAGTACCGGGCTGATGTGAATTTGCTGCTGGATGAGCAGCAGAGCCCCTTGGCCAGGCTGCTGGCAGAGAGAAGGACAGAAATGCTCAAACGGCTTATGTGCGGTAGGTACACCCAAACGGTCAAACCCTAACAAGAACCCAAATCACAAACCACAAACCCCAACAGCAGCAAGCCCCAAAGGAGGCAGGGAGACATTTGCATGCAGGCAGAGTGAGAAGGCTCTGAGGAGCACCGCTAGAATAGCCGCACTAGAAGAAGGGGCAGGAGAAAAACAAAAGACGGTTTGCGTTCTGGTTTTTGTGGTTTTGTTTAGTGGTCTCTTTTGAGGGAGTCGTGCCTGACAGCATCTGCTGCGTGAATACTTCTCTTGTGCTGCTGCTGCTGACGCTGCTGGACGGGAAGCTTGCTGAGACCCTGAGGGACATAAAGAGCCAGTTTAAAGAGGCTGAGGTGCGTCTCGCTCCTTCTCTTTCTTTCACTTTTTTGGTTTTTTACTGCTCCTTTCTCATTATTGAATTACCGGCAATTTGTTCTCTCTTTAGAGTCATTTGATTCTCTCTTTTGAGTTTTTTTATTATCTTTTTATAGTGTATTGACAGTGCGTCCTCGCCTTCTTCTAGGGATTCGTTTTTCGCATAAATGCAGCAGAGCAGCGCGTCACCTCTGTACTGTCTGTGCGTGTGTTGCTGCAGGCCGAGCTGGCCCGCGGGATTTGCCCACCGGGTGTGGGGCCTCTGCTGCAGAAGCTCCTTCAGGACGGGGAGGCTGAAGGCGAGCAGCAGCAGCAAAAACAAGAAGGCAGCGAGGCCACCTTGCAACAGAATATGGGAATCGGTGCTTTTAATTTTTGGCGTTTGCTTCACTTCTGGCGGGTGCACTACATCCGGAGGTAAGCGAAAAGACAGAGAGTGTAGAAACACCAGATCTTCTTTGCAGCTTTTTATCTGAGGAAACATCTTTTATTAAACACTTTCGGAAATTAAAACAACTCACATAAAATTTAAACTTTTTATACTCCTCACGGTAGGCTATTGCCGTTTTTTGAGCGGGTTGAATAATGTGCACGTTAGAAAGAAAACTGCGTTTTTAACTTTCGGGTGTATGTCCACCTCAGAAGGAAAGACGCACGCGGTCTGGAATTCGCGTGTCAAATCCCGCTTCACTATTGGCATGAGGTATGTTTTATTGCATGCATTTCTGTTAATTGTTTCTTTCCGCAGCATTTCTGTTTTTAGCTTTTTTACAACTTCCGATGTGAAGGGTTCGTTTGCCTGCTCTTGCCGTGCCTGCAGTTGGTGACAATTCTTTGCGGTCCCCCTGAAGAACCAACAAGCCTGGCGTACCCCCACTAGAGCTGCAGCAGCACCGGTTTTTTCTCTGGAAGTTGCTGCCGAGTTAGCAGCTGCTATGGGGCTGAGATTGTCCATTGCCCCCACCTGCATTGTGGTAGCACTTGCCGCTGCGACGCCACTTCGGGTGTATGTACACGGGCAGCTGCTGGCCTGGCCCCGTAGTACATTTTGTTACGTTACTCTCAATTCGTCCGCCGAAACGGCCTTTTTTATGTCTCCACGGCGAAGTGCCAATCGAGTTCTAATGTAGCTTGCTGCCCTAATAGTAATGCCTTGAGGCGCAGCTATGCCTACTTTATTTGTAGGGCTGCAAAGCGGCGGCCCCCAGAGAGCAGCAATCCAGAGGGGGAGAGCCGGAAGATATGCTGACCACGTACCTTCGTGAGACACGACGTGCATTACTAAACTTTCGGCTTCATGCCGCAAAATGAACTTCCCCTTCGTCGATCAAATTATTAACAGACAAATTAAAATGTTGCAGTCTATGCAAAGTTATTATTAAGTCTCCCTGTGGCGGTCGATCGCCATCGGCAATACCAACGCATCAAAACGAATAAAGGGCACCAGCATTTACTGGGTGCCCCAAAGGTCGAATACCCTGCGCGTGACCACTGGTCAGTTTCTGAGGCTTAACTAACTGGCGAATAAAAGGCCGAAGGCGGTGGCAAACGGAAAGAGACCCTCCCCTCTTCTGTCTCGGGGGGTTAAAGAGGTACACAAAGGAACACCACATAGACAAAGACACCACGCTATACTGCTGCGCATTTGTTGCTGCAGTGCGACCTCTATAGAGACAAGCTGCTGCACTGCAGGGAGTCCAGCGCAGATAAAGACAGTCCAAATTACCAGTCTAAATTACGTAGAAGTGTTGCGGTGTATAGACAGCAGCAGGATACCTTTTGCTGCTGCATTCCGTGCGGCAGGTGATGAGCTGCTGCTGGGGTTTCTAATTGTATTTGTTTTTTCTCGTTTAGTGGTTCGAGGGAACGCGCCGCATGAAAGGAGCATGCTTCTGCCCTGGAGAAACGGCGCAGAAGCGCTGCTGCAGTGTCTCTTGAGGTGGCTGCTGCTGCAGTGTCTCTTGAGGCTCTTGCTGCAGCACCTCTAGAGATGCCTGCGAGCACAGGCTCTGCAGAGCACACAATTAAAAATAAAAGCAAAGCGCCAAAGATTAGACAATTCAACATTCCCTTGAAAAACAGCCACCGAAAATCTCACTCTCTTGAGCTCAGCATCCTTGGCAACTCAACCAGCTGCCACTCGGCTGCGCCTGTCTGCAAGTACGGCTTTCTTATTCAGCGGCGATTTGTGCATTTAACTGAAAAGGTATTTATATATTAAATTAGAACTGAAGAGTTATTTATATATTAAATTACAACCAATCATTCACACAG
The DNA here is from genome assembly GCA_002271815.1 of Eimeria falciformis. Taxonomy (NCBI): domain Eukaryota; phylum Apicomplexa; class Conoidasida; order Eucoccidiorida; family Eimeriidae; genus Eimeria; species Eimeria falciformis. Next base: position 419,433 of record NPHX01000654.1, read on the forward strand.
CTCGGATTTGCTCACGGGTGTTCGGGGTAAACCAGAGGTAGGCTGTGGTGACTGTTGAAAGTGTACGTTAGGTAAAACAGTCATTTCGGCATATTCGCAAGGTGACCACTGGTCTGTCGGATAATCCACGGCCATCCAGCGGCCCGACGAACCCCTCTGAACTACGCGGGCCTCCTGGGGGGGAGGCGTCACGGTGCAGAGGCAGGTCTGCAGAGAAGCAACACAAAGAACAGTCGCATCTGAGGAACGCCACTTTGCAGCGAAACATCCCTAAAGATTCTTTTTCCACATGCATGCAGCCACGCACAGTGCGGGAGGAGCAATGCATATGTTTCGTGCTGCGTCGCTGAATAGACACCTCACTTTGAAGCACTTGAATGTGTTAGTGGCTAGGCACGCAACGCCCTTTGCAATTTCCTTTCTGTATTGGTAAAGGAAGGACATGGCAGCTGCGCCACTGGCGAGGAGCATCTCCGCAAACAATTTCGTTGCAGGGAAACCTGAAACACAAAACCAATAGCAGAACAACGCACTAAGGCCTGCCCAAGATGCCAAATAGAACTTCATTAGACGTGCTGCTTAGGGTTCTTTTGCACTCATGAATGTGCTGCTTTGGGTCACTTGGCACGCTGAAAAACCTGCGGGTCACTTACAGCTCTCCGACATGTCGCTCGAGCAGGAGAGGCACGCATCGGCGACGCTCTCACTTTGCGCCTCCTCAGTGTAGCGAACAATAGCTGCTGGGATCCGATCCAACACCATATGCCGTGCCTCGTTAAAAACTCGGCTTCTTTCTCTGGGGCCACAGAGGCCATCGCGAGAGACAAACATCTGCAGAAACGATTAAGAGCACAAACAACAGTCTAAATCGTTTTACTTTCTAATTCCTCTTGCTGGCAAAACCACGAACAACCATGCAGCTGCCAAAATACATAAAAAAGAGAAAAAATAAAGACAGGAAAGGGCAACCTCATGGGGCCATACCTCCTCGCAGGCGTTTCCGCTGATGTCTTTGACGCAGCAAAAGCCTGTAGACTCCTCGGATGGGGCCACACTAAATTCAACCTCGCTGGCTGCCCATGCTGGGAAAGATTCTGAAGATTCCTCAATTTGAATCTCTTGTTTTTCCTCTGCAACTTTCACTTCTTTGTCTTCTTGCTTCTGCTCTTCTTGCTTTTGTTCTTGTTCTTCGGCCGCTGCCATGGACTGCTGGACCTCCTTGTGCCGCCGGTCGGTTTCTTCCAGGTGTATGCCTACTTCCTGCTCATCGCGCGCGTTGTGCTCTTCTGTCGTTTTTGTTTCTGCTTCATTTTCCTCTCCAACCACCTCTGCTGCTACAAACTTTTCTGTCTCTTCCTCAGCTTTTTCTGCCTCCTGCTCTTGCAGCTCATCGGCTCTTTCCTCTGCCTTTTCATCCTCCAAAAGATTCGCATTTGCCATCTCACCCTCGTCATCATCACTGCCCTTTACATTAGTTTTGCTCTCATGCTCATCACCAAAGCTCTCCAGCTTGCTGTCTTTCTCAACATTATCAGCTTTTCCGTCTCCCTCATCATTTGCAGCTTTGTCTTCGTGCTCATCAGCAGGTTTCTCCGCCTTGGCGAATTCCTCATGAGCAATTTTGCCATTTTTCTCATCAGCAGGTTTCTCCGACTTTGCATTTTCATCATCATTCGCAGTTATGTTGTCCTTCTCATCATTAACAGTTTTGCTGTCCTCATCATTAACAGTTACGTTGTCATTTTCATCATTAACAGTTACGTTGTCCTTCTCATCAGTAACAGTTTTGCTGTCTTTTTCAGCATTAGGTTTCCCCGACTTGGCATTTACCTCACCATTAGCAGTTCTTTCGTCGTTCTCACCATTTGCAGTTTTCCCGTCTTCCTCATCAACAGTTTTGCTATCTTTCTCATCAGCAAGTTTCTCTGAGTTGACGTTTTCCTCTTCATTAATAGTTTTGCTGCCTTCCTCATCATTAGTAGTTTTGCTGTCTTTTTCATCATTAGCAGTTTTGGCTTCTTGCTCATCGGCAGATTTCTCTGTCTTGGCGTTTACCTTATCATTAGGAAATTCCTCAGCTTCCTCCTCTTGCTCGCTTTGCCGTTCCTTAACTTGAATGTTTTCCTCTGCTTTATCCTGGAACGTGTGCAGCCCCTTAGCATCCGAAGTATTTTCTAATGTATCGTTTGCTCGTTTTTTTTGTGGTGTTTGCTGCGCCTTTTCCACCTTCATATCTTTGCTTACCTCGCCAAATGGGGGAGCATCCTCGTCCTCACAGGCCGTAGTGCCATTCTGAGTAGACACCTCACGGCTAGGGAAGGGTTGTTCATTGTTGTTGGCCTGGTGCTGCTTAGCGTTTGCCTTGCGGGCAGCGCCGCCTCTATGCCTTGGCGACATCTTTGTTGAAGTATTTGTATTCCTTAAAATGCAAAACAATGGGGAAATGCAATTTTAAGTGTGCTGAGAAAAGTCCGAAAAGATTCCCGTATCTTCTGTGGAAATGTGCTATGAGGGGTCACGTTGATAAAAGAAGAGGAAATGAGCCCTCAAAGGCGCAGCCAATTGCTTTGTGGAAATGCATGTGGATAAGCGCAAAAAGAGAAAAACAACAAAGATTGTTTTCTTTCAGACAGAGAACAAAAACCTACAAGGACTGAAGGGGATAGGCCAAGCAGCCACCTCGATTGCTCCCATCTGTACCCTAGGCTTCCACCTCTACACAAAGTGACTCAAACATTCCTTTCAGAAAAAGACACTACAAAGAGACAAATAACAAAAAATTAAATTCATACTAATGTACTCTAGCCTGAGGCTCTTAATAAATTTCATTCAGCTGAAACGCACACGACCATCCTTTAGAGTGTAAACGCACATGTTTGATATTGCGATGTTTGCGTGTTTGTTAGCACCTAAAATTATCTTACTTAATGTTATAAGTTATTCATAAGCGGAAGGATTAAGCATTTATTCGTGAGGAGCAGAAGTTCAGCTTCTTGGATTATGTGTGGGGAACCGTTTGTGCCCAAGGCCGCACCACTTTGCCGCTTGGGCGCATCCCTTCGCCGCTTGGCTAAAATCAGATTATTATGATCTCAGAGAGGCAAGCCGGAGAGATGCAGACTTCTTTGGGTTTGTCTATTTCTAAGCTACTGTTTCAAGTTAATACTTGTGATCTTTAAGCAGACGCTGAAGTACCAGCGTTACACATGGCAGTAGCGCATAGTTCGACAGACACTCCAACCCAAGCCACCAAAAGGAAAAACTGAACTTGACAGAGGCCCTCAGGCCGTCAGGGAACCTCTTCGTTTATTTACGCGGAAACTGTTAACACATTTCCCTTTATATTATAAAAATGGCATTTAAACCTTGGCAATGATGAAGATCGCCTGCGCCAACGTCCACAATTCAGAGCGACCCCTCGCCGGCCCTGGCAGAGAAAGAGCGAATAAGATAACATCAAAACCCATCGGAGCAGAGAAGGCAGGATTTCCAATGGAATTTAAAGTGGAACGCATGCGTTTCTGCAGGCCGCAGAAGTATGAGGGCCGACCTAAATAGCGGCTCACTGAGCACTTCGTGGCCGGTCCGCTGGCTTAAATTCGATTTCACCAAAAACGCGAGGAAGTGAAGGCTATCGAAACTTCCTGTTTACACAAGGCGGCTGATGCTCGGCAATAATGGTTCTATTTTAGTGGGGTTTCGTCTATACCGGAATGAGGTACTTAATGAATGCGTTTATGCGTAATTGCATTGGCTGGTTCATGGCCAGATCTGTACGGAAACAGGCTATGGCTGAACTCAGAAAGCTGAAGCAAGGAAGCTTCCCAATTGCAAGCTATACTCGGAAATATCATATATTGATTCCACAAAGCCACAAGGTGTACACATGGCTATTGGAGAAGTGATTCGTAGCGGTCCTGCCCCCTCGAACTGCACAACCAGCAGCGCCTGGACAGCGGACAAGAAACTGTCGGTTCGGCAGAGGCGTTTTTGTTAAAAGAAAAAGTGGGATACGTTTGTCTTAAGGATCTGAAAGACGCCACAACTCCAGTGTTGGGAGAGCAAGGTAAAAAAAAGCTACCAGAAGACAACCCTGACTTTGAACCTATGGACGTAGAGGCAGCAGCAATACACATTCTCCAACCCCAGCGATGCATCCAGCACCTCTTACTGTCTCCCGTTTTTACTCAGCTCTTTAACTGGCGTTGCGCCTAATGCTCTTGGTGGGTGGGAAGTGTTTAGGGTTCAGTTTTGGGTTTAATTGTAGCTCTTAGTCAACGGAGGAGGTTAGGCTTTCCGCATTCCGAGACATCCCTTTAACCATGATGGGCTAGGGTTGATGGTAGACCGATGAAAGTTCAGGGTGACTACCGAAATCAGCCTTGGGTTAGAGTTAGAGGCCGCTTTGGGTTGAGCTTATGTCTCTTTAGGCAGGCTCTGGTGTTGGGCCCCCATTTAGGGTTTTGCGTTTTGGGGTTTAGGAATCCTTACATGAGCAGCGTGGAGCTTTGGTTTAGAGAGAGTTGTCAGCCTCCCAGGGTAATTCAGGCTAGTCGCAGGTGTGTCCAAGACGCATCAGGGAAAGACGTAAAAACCTTTGGGAAGTATGAGATTATTACACAAGTTGTAGACGCTCTATTTGAATTGTATTGTCACAGGGTGTATGCAGCATCGACGAATGTGTGCGTCATGTGGCCTCGGGGGAGGAGGCGACCTGGCCAGCCCTGCCTTCTGCACAGAGAAACATTAAAAGCATCAATCTACAGTAATTACTCTACGTGCCTGCATCCTAGCCGTCTGCTAGTTCTTCCCAACAAGCAGTGCAGGATTGCACAGGGCCTGCTAACCTTTAAGTGAAAAATTAAATGTGCAGCGCAAGCGTTTATCTTCCCGGAAGCCTTCTGAGGATGGGGTTTCGGGTGGTGTGTCCAGTTAAGGATCGCCGGGTCTCTGAGGACGGCTTAGGTGAGGGTCTAGCACCGTATTTCTTGTGTTATAAACATTAATTTGCTTTTTAAAAAAGAGTTTGCAGTTAGAATAGAGCTACAGAGCACAGAAAGAAAATGGGCGGGGGTTAAGGGCCCTATGGGTAACGAACTACAACATTGTTTTCTGTGTGTAGCAGCCCAAAAAGTCTTCAAAAGGCCTAATTAACAATAATACAAACAAATTACAGCATTAATCTACTAATGCCGTTTTTTAAGTTGATATCTAAATAATAATAAAGTTACTAAGACTTATAAACGTTAACTGTGGGTTATAATTACGTATTTATTCATTGTCTTGCAGCAGCACTTCTGGCCTCGAAAAGGCATGAGGCGCCAGGCGCGAATGGATAGAGTTTAGAACATTATTACTACAACTTCCTATTTAATAAATGCAATTTAATAAAAAATAAAGTGCGAAAAAACGAAAGGTCGTGTGCTATTTGACGCAAAAAGATATCAGAACTTTTCAACATTTCCGGAAACTTTCTTGAAACTACGAATATGAAGCCCCCAATAATGTTACATGCAATAAGATCGACACGCTCTTGGCCAATATAGAGAGGTTATATGCTCAAGCAAGTCTTTTAAAACTCTAGCTTGGTGGTTCAAATAAGCAATAGAGGAGTGTAATGTCTTTCGCATGTTTTCTTATTCAGTGTTCAAGCCAGATGGCAAAGGGAAAAGAATATATATGTGATTCCGAGTTTGATATTTATTTTACACTTAAGGACCTTGCATTTCATTGTCGGGAGAATGATCTCCTAGCGTCCTGCACGCAATAAGAGATATATTACTCTCCGAGGCAGATGCGGCATTTTTCGAGCTTGACCTGACCACGAAATATATGGCACAATGCAGGATTTTGGGCCCTCTCAAAGGCTGGAACCGGTTGAGCAGGAGCCTCCTCTTCTTCTGCATTCACATTCCGTAGACTTCCACAAAACTTCCAGCGGATATGCCAACAGATGGTTCTTAAACTCGGGTCTCTACATGCTACTCCACGCGTTTGTCTTCACAGTAACAGCTGCTGTATTCTTTATTTTGCTTGCATGGCGCTGTTTCGTGCCGAGTAGCAGAAGGTCGGTTTCAGGGCTCAGGAGGCGCAGGCTGGCAAATGGTGGAGGACAAGAGGACGACGGCGACGGCCACAAGCTCCCACCGGAATGCGAGCGCTTGGAAGAACTCATAGCTGCAGAACAAGGAGAAGATTCCGTAAGTAATACACCGTCTCCTCAACCAACAGGCGCATCAGAGGGAGCTGCGGCAGAAAAAGAACGGCCTCGAAAGAAAAAACAAAAGACCAAGCATCATGCAGCAGATGCAGACGACACGTCAGAGCAGCAGGCTAAAAAGGCTAGAATGCAGGAGTGGACGATGGATCCTCTGCAATCGTTGGATTCGCTTCTCCCTTCCTGGGAAGAACCAAATCCGAGTTCTTCAACCGCACCACCATTCAGCTCTGAGTCCGTGGCATATGACGACGATTTAGACATGCTAGCCAAACTGCTCACAACGGGCCAAACAACACTCGTAGATTGGATTATTGGTTCTGAAGGCGATGTGCCCTTGACAACTGAAGAAGAGCGCAGGCCTCATGATTCTGCCTATTTGCCACCGTTGGAAGGCACTAGTAGAGACTTTGTCCATGCTGCACCCTCTCACGCGATGGAAGGCCGAGGCCCTTGGGAGCCTTTGAAAGATACGGTATAGCCTTCACTCACTTCTACTGTGCGTCCTGCGTACTGACCCGTTATGCGGTGCGAGGTGACAGGGTTAAGAGTCTTGACAGGCCTCAGCTTCCCCTCCTACTGTTTTGCTGCATCATCGCATTGCTGCCGGTTCTTCGTGTTCTTGCTCGCTCGATTTATGTACGGAAAATAGCGCTGGTGATCTGTGTGGATTTCTGTTTGGAATGTCAGGGAATGCCTTCGACGAGCGGCGCCGTTCTCGGCGTTCAACCCGATTTTTTACAGCCCCCTCTGCCTGCTGTCTCGCACTTTTCACAGGGGCCACAGTCCACCTCTACGCTGGAAGACTCCTCCGCTCTTCCAGTAAGTCTAGTGCTCTACCATCTAGCTGCATTCAACTTGTCCCCAGCACTTATGGAGCATACTGGAGGAAGTTTAGAACAATCGCTAACGATACCCTCAGCCGCGACCTCAGGCAAGATTGACTATGAACACCATTCTTTTCTACTGTCTGCCAATTTCGCAGAGAGAGAGTTTCCTTAGACCATTCGATCAATTTCGTGCCAGTCGACATCACAAGAAGGGCAAACTTTCGGCTCTGATTAGGCCCCTTGAGTTGCTACTTCGAAAGGACCCCCGCAGCGAAGAAGACATGCAAGCCATTATTAATGCTGCTGAAGATTTATATGCATTTGCTTCGACATACATGTTTAAAACTCCTGAGCAGAGACAAGCAAATCAAATGGTTCGTGTAGCAGTGCATCGTTTGATAGCAGTGAGTGCCTTATGGCGTGCTTGCGTGGTGGTGGGTTCTCCAATGAGGAGGAATATGTGGTGGGCCGACTTCATGGGACATGTATATGGGGACGCGATGGAGTGGAAACCTTTATATGAAAAATGCACTCAGGCAATTCTCCTACAAAGGGTAGTCAACGCATTAGAAAGATTCAGCCGCGGCGAGCCTCCTAAAGAAAAAGAATTGGCCAACATAATGCGAATAGTATTTAATAGGAGAACTGGCCTTCTCACTCTAAAAGGCTCGGAGTGGGACCTGTTGAGGGAAGACGACGAGGACTCTTGAGGCGTCCTTGGTGATGCACAACAAGCAGCGCAGAAAAGAGGGGAAATAGATATCGCTTGTTCAGGGAAAGCCACTTCGTCGTCTTTTGCAAACACACCGGCCCGACCTAAAGACCCAATGATTTTCAATGCTTTTCAAAGCACAATGCAAACTGGTTGCCATTTTTCCGTATGACTACGGCAGGCAAGCCATCATAGTACGCAAAGCTATACCAGTGCTTCGAACTGGAGTGACTCAGGAAAGCGGAGACTGCTGCTAATAAAGGAAGCAATGCCTAAGGAGGTAGACAACGCCACAGCTTTGTTTAAGATGGTTCTGGACCACAGATAGCACCACAGCTTTTATCCATCGCGATATAAAGCAGTTCCTGTATGCTACCTTTTAGAGGCCATGAGGCGTTTAGCTGTGCTAGGTGCTTCCAGGTTAAGATGCAGAGGCACGGCGTTATTAAAAAAGGTTAGCGAAGGCAACCGTGTCCTCGTCGTCCAACAGCGGCTTGTTGGCTGAGTGATGCCCACACTAGAAGGGGCGAGGCCGTGGTGGCTCATAATAATGGCGTTTGGCATGCTGTGCAGCAATAGGAGACTCAATCGAGAACCACAGACAGGGCTTCAATTCGTGACGGCAAACAAGTCCACTCCACACCTCGGATGGCTGGAAAACAACAGATGGAAGGAAGAAGAAAAGCGGAGGAGACGAATGCTGCTTGTCGTTTTTGTTCTTTGTTGTTGTTGGCCTGCATCCGTCTCAGGAAAAGTTCCCTGCATGTTTCTTGCTGGTTCTGCTGTTGCGCAAAAAGCGCCTCCGGCACATTTTCCCTCTTCCCGCAGTGCAGCGAAGCAGCGGCTTTGGAGACTTACCTCCCCTTTGCCACAGGCCGCCTGCATTCAGAGACACACAAAGCCTTCGCATCTTTAAACAGTACTGAGGACGCCACCAAGTCTGATGAGCACTTCCCTTATGCCCCGCCATGCCCGCGGCGCATAAGACAAAAATAAAGGAGACAACCAAAAACGCAGAGAGAAAAAGAAGAGAGAGAGACAGAGAAAAACAACGAGTGACAGAGAGGGAGGATGAAACTACAAAAGACAGGGAGAAAAAGAGACAGAGAGAGACAGAAAGAGAGACATAAATACGGAGATAAACAGAGACCGTGAGAGGCAGAGAAGGGCAGAGCGAAACAGAGACAAACAAAGGCAGCAGAAGAGACAAAGAGCGACATAGGCACAGGCAAACGAAGACGGACAACGCGTGACATAGAGGGAGGGAGATACCACAAAAGGCAAAGAAAGAACGAGACAGGAGACAGAGAGAGACGAAGAGAGCGAGACATACGGGTATAGATAGAGACCGTGAGAAGCAGAGAGAGACGGAGAGAGACACACAAACAAAGACGTCGACGGACGCGGAAAGAGAGATACAGAGGAAAAGAGATAGACAGAGAGTAAAACAGGCAGAGAAACAGATATAGTTAAGGACAGTGAGAAGCACAGGAGAGACAGAGAGAGGCAAATATGGATAAAAAGAGAGACAAAGATAAACAGAAAGAGCGAGAAACACAAAGAGGCACAGAGAGGCAGATAAACACAGACAGAAAGAGAAACACCGAGGTACACTGAGAGACACACACACACTCAGCAAGAGACCGCCAGAGATAGTGAAAGACCGAGTGAAACAGAGAGGGACAGAACGAGAGAGAGGAGATGAAAGGCAGGAAAAATACGGACAGAGAAAGAGAGAAAGACAGAGCGACACAGAGAAAACCAGAGCAACAAGGTGAGAGACTGAGATAGATAAAGACAGAGCGAGAGAGAGGCTGCCTGCTGTAGCTGCACCAGCCGAAGGGCCCGCGCTTCCCACTGTGTATGCTTCGTGGCGCTTGTCGCCTGGGCAGCAACTGAACACAAAACGTTGGCCACGCATGCGTCCTACCACACAATCCGAGAGCTGGGCTACTGCTCCTCACATACACTGGCTTTTCCCTTTCACTCGTAGAAAATCTATGGTAATATTTCGGACAATTCTACGTAACACCAAATTGACAAACACTGCAATATAGAAAACGCGCATAAACATGCTAAATGCAGAGTGGTGGAGGGAGCTAGATGTAACGCTCCAATATAGATTTCTGCTTAAAAACCATGAGGGCTAAGACGAAAAATAAGTTAAGAATAGTAAGTCCTCAAAGAAGCCTGCCCTTCCAGCCTTGCCTTTCTGAGCGCATGGCAGCCTCAGCACAGCCAAGCGAAAAGGGGAAACGGCCAAGAAGCACCTAGCCTGCACCTTGGGCACCTATCCCATCCCAACACGCAATCCAAGGAGCTCGGCTACTACTCCTCACATACATCCGCTTAACCATTCTACTCATAGATAACTTAGGGCTTTAAGTGAGGTATTTAAGGTTCATAGAACGCATACACACACTTTACTACCGAGTACACACATTCACATGCTACATCTCTCCCGCCCTGTAAGATGATGTCCCCATGCGTCCTGACGATTGGGTGTTGTCGTTTTGTCGCCAGGAATTTCTTTTGTTGTTCAAATTGTAACAGGTTTACAAAAAATGAGTCTTGTTTCAAATAGATGTTTTGTCCTGCTGCAGGTGTCGGGGCCTGATGGTGTTGAGGTTGCTGGAGTTGTTGCTGTCTTCGCTTCCCCTTTTCCCAGCTTGTTAACAACCCGACATAAGTGAAAAGAATGGGAGAGAGGGCAAGCTGGGGAAGGAAGAAAACTGGGCATCGAGTTTCCATCTGTCCCCCGTATCAGCAACTGCTGACAGGCCATTGGTCCTCCCAATGCGTGTCAGCAAGCCCAAGTGCCCCCCTTCCAAAGTCTTCGAAAATACAGAGGCCACCGCCCTGCGGCGGTACGGCTTAGGCGTATCGTTCTCAAGGGAATTTCCCATGACATTCATGCGGCAAGGCTGCCGCCCAAGCCCCAACGGTCAATCGGGTAAAACGTGATTGGTCCCGAAACGTAAGCGGTTGTATCCCAATAGGCCAGACGGTTAAAATAGTGTGTATACAGTACACGTGCAACCATAGTTCAGGGCTCTCGTTACAATAAAAGTCGCTTCCCTGCCAGTCTTTAAAGTGGTCATTAATTTGAATCTTTTCTTAGGCAGCTTCTAACACTGCGCTGCTGTCTGTTTTAGTTGCTAACAACCCCACAAAAGCTAGCAGTTCTTCCTGCAGTAGAGCTTTCCGCAGCCGTTCCCCACAAATTCCCTGCAGCAGGCCTTCTCTCAGCCATTTAAATAGAAAGTCGTTCAGTTTCCTTTCTCCTAGGAGCGTAACAGCCCTGGCATCCAGGGCCTTCGTGCCCTCCACAGGGCGCCGTGCCGCAGCTCAAACGACCCTCTGCCTACTACTCAAGGTTCTTGGGTAATTGGTAGCCACCCTCAGCTTCTTTAAAAAGCCAATATTAATTGTCCGCTGGCATTTCCAGTATGTTGGTGAGTCAATAATAAGAAAATGCATTGACGCGTGAGCGAACACCAAATGGAACAAGCCAGCGGCTTGTGAGCTGCTTCGAATGGTCTCCATCCTTTGCATACTATGGAGCTGAGGGATCATAATCTGCTGTATTGGGGGAGGGTGCTTGGGCCGCGTAGAGCCTGATAGGCCTGCATTGCGCCGTCCCTCATGATTGTTCTCTGAGTAACTATTCGCTGCTGTCGTGCCGTTCCTCCGTTGTGTTGCCGCCGTTGGAGCTCGGCTCTTGCACTGTTGAGGCGTTGTTATCGCTGTAGCCCTTTTCAAACACGTAGATAGCCGGATCCTCTAGGGCAGCAGGGACCAAGCGGAGTGGCCTACTAAACCTCGTTCATCGCTGGCCCTATAAGGCCCGAAAATGTATTCAGGAATGCTCTGGAACATCAGGCACGCATGCTGTGTATTTCCCTGCCTCACTTTTAAAACAATGTCTCTTTTATTACAAATACCACAACAAGGAATATTGAATTAAAAGAAATAAAGACATTAAGGAAGTATAAAAGGGTTTAAATTATCGTAGAGATACAACTGAGGCAGAGAGCAGATAGACACTGAAGACGAATGCCTGAATTTAGCACATGAGTCAACATCTTCCAAAAAAAATTCTTGATTTCGTTTCTAAATAAATGCTAGAAAGTGTATTTTTATTTTATTTTAGAATATAAATAGCCGCTCGGGTGAAGTATGGGCTGTATGCTAGCTAGAACCACCTCCCCCCAAAATGTGAGGGAAATGTGATGGAGAGCCCCAATAATAAACACTTTTTTCTTTTTAAATTAACTTTTAGAGTTTTTATTTCTGTGAGTTGGATTTGTTAAAAACAAGGAAATGGCCGGTAACTTTGTTCAGGACTCTCAGACACGTCTGTTCTTTTTCAGCGCCTAAACGCTAGAGGGTCTTCGGGGACCCCAGGAAAGCCAAGGGGCCCCCAGAAAAACCGAGAAACCCCAGGGGTTTTCAGTTATTCCATTTGACTGCCGGCTTTTGAACTTGGAAATGTTGGCCCTTCCCCGGCATCCCCGGGGCCCGGAGGTGGTTATTGAGCTACGGCTTGCTGTTGCAGCAAACTACAAACTTGGCGCCAGCAGCAGCAGCAGCAGCAGCAGGGGCAGCAGCAGCTGCAGCAAGGCTAATGCAGTGACCTTTGCTGATTTTCTTACAGAAGACGAGGCCTGCAAGGGGAAGAATTTCAGTGCCACAGCAACTGCAGCAACAGAGGATAATACAACAGACAGCAGCAGGGAGCTTCCTCCCTCTAGGCTTTTTCTAGGTAGGCAGCATCATCTGCAGTAGCAATGACAGCTGCAGCAGCACCTGTTGCAGCAGCACCTGTGTTGCAGCAGCTTCTGTGTAGCAGCAGTACCTGTGTTGCAGCAGCACCTTTGTTGCAGTAGCACCTGTTGCAGCAGCAACAACAGCTGCAGCAGCACCGTATACAGCATCACACCAGCAGTGCCATCTGACTGAATTGCATTTGTTGTGTTTAAAAGTTTTGGCTTCCCTATATTTATCCTTAAATGTTATTTCTGTTTTTGTTTTGTTTTTTGTTTTGTGTTTTGTGTTTTGTGTGTTTATTTGCAGGGGTAGTTCTGGCGACCGGCGCGTCTGTCGGCGGTATAAGCGAGGGTTGTTTGGTGATTGTCGTGGCGGGTGTTGGGCCCCAGCAACAGTTCGAAGGAAAATATCTTTTTTGTCTTTTCCCTGCATGCGGTAAATTCACACCGACATACGCCGACTGTCTATACGGCAGTTAACTTTTCTTAGATGCAGGAAGCGCGCGGCTTTCTCATTAAATTTCCTTTAAACGGATTCGTTCTACTTTCTGCTTGTGAAGACATTCAGATACCCCACACACGTGTTTATTTATATCCTCAATAGCGTATTTGTGCTTGGGAGTTTCCCACGCATCTCTTTGTATATTTAAGTAGGGGCATACACGGAGAAGAAAACCCACTTTTTTTTAAAAAATTGAGTTGTCTGAACGTTTTGCCGTTTCCGGTTTCTTTCGCCAATCTGCGAAGAGTAGAAATTGCTCGTCTGTCTGCATGAAGGAATATTTTTGTCTTTTCACAGGATCTCGCCAAAATACTACACTCCTCACGTCAAAAAGTATTTTCAGCTGAGAAGGTTGCTTCATGCATCGCTCAATTTTCTAGTTCTGTTGCGAGTGCTGCGGCCTGTGCAGTGCCAATTCCGCTCATGCTTAAAGAGAAACTCGTGGTTTGCGGAGGCTTTTGTCAGCAGCACCAGCAGCAAGAGCAGCAGCAAGAGCAGCAGCAACAGCAGCAGCAGCAGCAGCAGCAGCAGGCGTTGGAGAGAGCCTTGGCTAGAATTCCCCATTTGGTTGAGGCTCTGGAGTGTCAGCACACTCCAACATTCCCTTCTTGTCTCTCTTTGGAACGATTCTTTTTCGAGCTGTTTTTGTTTCTCTTTCTTTATCGGTTTGTTATTAAAAATGTCTCTTTGTGTTTTCTCTCTTTTATTTCAGGCTGCACCCTCCGTCTGCGGCCAAGAGGAGACGACCTAATTGGCATCTGCTGCAGCCGCGTGGTGCGTCTCCTCTACATTCTCTCTTTTATCACAGAAGCTCTTCTTTGTTTTTGTTGTTTAAATATTTAATTGATCTGTGGCTAGCTGCGTTGCAATGAGAGAATAATAAGTGTTTGTTTTCGAAGTTGCTTGCAGAATTAATTTTATTTATTCTTTTGGATGTTTTTTTTTCTTGGCGCATGGGGGGTGCCGCTTGGGCAGGAGCAAATCGCTGAGCTGCTTTTTTGGTTGCTACCTTTCAACTCCCGCATTTTCGTCTTTGCAGAAATTCCAGTAAGCAAATTTAAAAATATTGAAAGAGCCATGGGGGTTTTCAGGTAAAGAAAATACTCATCTGGGATTTGTCTTACTTTTGCCTTTCATTAACAAAGAAAAAATTTAACCATTTTCAGGGGTTTGCTTGAAGATGCTTCTTTTGCCTGTTCAGCTTTACTGCACGTTTGATGGAGTTTGTAGAAATTTATCTATTTATTTTGTTAATTTATTTGTTAATTTTTGTGTTAATGTTTTTGTATCGGTTTTTTTCTCTCTCTGCTGGCATGGCTGGATTTCTGAAAAAGCATTTTTTGTCTGTTTATTTGTTTATTTGTTTATTTGTTTTGTGTTGCAGGATGCTGCGGCATTCGACAAGCTTTTCTCCTCTCCTCCTCTTTCTCTCCTGAAGGATAAAGGCAAGAAAATTAATAAACACATATCTGCTTCCTTGCAGCACAAACATCTCCGTCTTTCTTTTCTTCTCAGAAGGGAACACTCCCTAGCAGTTGTTTACACTTTGTCTTGTGGGCTCTATCGAAGCAGACTTTCTTTATTTTTCTCTCTTGTTCGCAGCCTTTTTGCTTCCCCTCACGGCGGGTTTGGAGAATTTGGCGCTGCAATATTCAGGGGGCGTTGGCCTCAGCCAGCTGCTCGTTACTCCCAGCGCAGCTGAGGTGCTGCAGCAGCAGCTGCAGCAGCAGCAGCAACATCAGCAGCAGCAGCAGCAGCAGCAGCAGCGTGAGCAGAACCAGCAGCAGGAGCAGGAGCAGCAACAGCAGCAGCAGCAGAGCGGGAGAAGCAGAGACGAATCTCTCTTCATCAAAGGCAATAAGAATTCCGTCAGAAGCCTGATGACTCTCCTTTTGTTGTGTCTCGGCCCTGGGGGTTCTTTGGTGGTTGGCTCCCCTTTGGGTGGTCTCGACGAAGAAGAAGAAGCCGTTCTTCTCGCCAAATCTGCTGGAATTTTTTTTTATAATCCAAAGCTTCTTCAAGCCACTCAAGGCGGCACCCACATCCGTAAGATAATGGCTGCTGCTTACAAATCCAAAGGTCTCGTCAGAGAGAGAACAACTCATGTGTCTCTGTCTCTTCAGTTGTCTCATTTCTTTTGTCTTGAGCTTTGCTGCAATTGGCGCGATGCTCAAGGCGGACGGCTGCTGCCATTTTTGCGGCTTTTACTGTTTTTTTTTGTTTGCAGATTTTCTTGTTGAGTCTCTCAATGCCCTGAAGGAAAATGCAGAAAATTTACCTGGTGGATGTGAGGCACTTTGCTTTTCTCCACGAGAGGCAAGCTGCTTTCTTTTCGGCCATCTGAGCAGAAAAGAGAATTTTCTTGTTTCTTTTCTCCTATCTTTTTCCTCTCTTTTTGCCTTTCTTTCGGTGCCCTCGAGGGAGTTCTTTGAACGAATTTCCCTCAGCCTAACCACCGATTTGCCTCTGTGGGAGGTGCAGAATGCGCACGGCAACCTCAAGTGGGACCCTGGGGCGAACTTGTGTTTGCTACTACAGCGAGCGACAAGCGAAAGAGTGGTGCAGTGTACGTACATCCGACAAAGGAGAGTGCGGCTTTCCATGTCTGCATGCGGGGCTGTGAGTCCGTCTGTCCGCAGGCAGCCCAAGCGCTGAATCTGCTTAAGAAGAACCAATTTGCCGCCCTCTGCCTTCGTTTGCCGCCCTCACCCTCAGCCCCCTGAGGCCACGCACAAAGAAGTGCAAAAATTCTCAACCTTCTTCGAATTCTCTGAGCAAAAACATTTCCTTTCATTGGAGGTACACTACAGGTTTGCCTCTGTATTTAAAACACTGTTGCTCTGGCAGTTTGTGTGTTTTTGCCTCCGGAGAAAAGCGACGAAGTGGCTCTCCAGAGCCCCTCATGACCCTCTTAGCAGACGCGCCACTTTTTAGCTAAGAACTTCAACCTTCATCGGAGCGGCTCCTTTTATCTGTGGCCGCAAATGCGTTAGTGGCAACTTTACTAACAAGCAGGAATACAGCCGCTGCTTTTCGTTAGGTAAGGGGAATGGCAAGCCCCAGGCAGCAAGTATCAAGTGCTAAACGCATGCAGTTTGGGCTTTCCACTGGCGCCGCCGTTTCAACACCCGACAAGAATGACAGCATATGGCTTCTCTCTACTTCGAGCTTAAGAAATACCCGAAATTGTCGTGGGCGTTGCGGCTAGCTGAGAAAAGATTATTAAATACCATTAATACCTTTATGCAGGTTTCTGTCGACCGGAAACGGCACCCTCTACAAAAATGAAGGCGGTGCGTTACGCACGCCAACTGGTCCTCTCCTGTATGTTGGTACAAAAATGCCATTAAAAAAGTTAAAAGATCGTGCAAAGTTTGCAAACAGAAAACCTCGCAAACTTTAACTCTGAAAGTCAAGAAGCAGCGGCTTCTTGGGCAACCGAATTCTTCCTCTTTTCTGCGACGTTTCGAGTGTCTAGACACCTGGCGTCCTCCTCTATCTGCAAACGCCGCAACATGAGCATTCTGAACTCTATTATATAAAATTAAAACTATTCACACCAATACAACTCGCAACAAGGACAAATGTGCAAATGAGGAACAATAGCATCACAAAGCGAACAACACCATGGCGTGCGTTCCACCCTACGTAGTCTTAATCAGATGAGAAAATTGTTAAAATTAAATTTAGGCTTTTCGCGCACCAAATCTGCAAAGTCTGAGAAAATGGAATCGTTCAGCGGAGAAAGATTTGGATCGGCCAAATGATCGTCCAAATCCGCCAAGTCCAAATACCTGAAATAACAAAACACGTAAAACATAAAAAAATGAAATTTTCACTTTGAACCAGAAGAAAGCTTTCGTCATTTCAGTATACATACACATACCACAGGCACTTATTTTTTTATATTCGTTTTTATATTTTACTTATATGAACAGTTAAGGCTACAGTAAACATCCATTAGAGACATAGATCTTACGTTGAGCTCGCCACTGCAGTTTCTGCGAGTTCAAGTGCGGCCTTGGAGCATCGCACGTCTTCAGGTGTCATGCGACTCCACGAAGATCCGCTGGGCATAAAAATCTGCAATACAAAACATGCAATTTACGCAAGAATCTTTATTTATCTTAATTTGTATTATTGTTATTTATTTTAGCAGATAATTTACTCATGTTTCCTCTGCTGCATTATGGTCATTCCACACCAAAGACTCCGTTTCAACGTTGAGAAAACAGAAGAAAATAGACAAATTAAAAGCTCACGATTGTCACGGGTTTTCCATTTGCCAACTCCCGAAAGTCCAGCTGAAGGCGCGCGCATGCGAAGCGAGAATTAAGAATTAAGAATTATTTTTTATTGCGGCACTACAAGAAGCAGATATTAATAAAAACAAAAAGACAGGAAAACAAGTTAGCACGTACCAGACACACGAGAAGACTTGGGTAGTGCTGCCGCAGGACCCTCGCAATGTGCGCCGCCTCTTTGTTGATCGTTGCGGCGGTCTCAGGGATAGTCAGAAGGCCGGAATAATAAAAACCGACAATCTTCTGCTTGCTGCCACCAGAAGACACACTTAATACACCAGAGTCGCTGCCTTCAGGCTGCGGCATTTCGCAAATGGCTTCCACCTAAAGAGAACAGAAAATAAAACAAAGGATGAAAAAGTAAGAACAGAAATTCTCTCCCCCTAAACTGCAAGCCATAAGAGATGGATCTCTCTCTACAGTCCAGAGAATCAATAAAGCTGAAAATAATAATAATGATGATAATAAAAGTAATAATATCAAAAATAATAATAATAAAAGTAATGATATTAATTATAAAGATAATAAAAATCATATTAATAAACATAACAGTACAAGTAATAATAATATTAATAATAATAGTGATAAAAATAATACTAATGATAATAAAGATAATGATAATAATATATTGAGACCCACTAATTCCACGCCAAGGCGGAGTTGTGGGTGAAACATGTGTGTGTGAAGGAGAGGCACGGCGTCGGCAAAGAGCACTTCCCCTTGTTTTCCCAAATCGTTTTTCTCTGGGCCGATCAAAAGGCCGCAAACAGAATCTTGCGGATGCTTTAAAGCATGCAGCACCATCTTGCCATATGCACGGCCGCTAATAGCGGCGCTAGTAGGGGCAGCCATCCCTCCTCCCTCTTGTTATTAGACAGAATTAAAGTAATCTGCCTAAGACGCACACGCGCCAGAGAGAAGTGGAAGCGGTTGAGGGCCCCGGAGGGCTGAGACGCAGCAGGTCTGTTGCCGGAAACTTTGAACTGCCTACTGCATTTCTGTACTATTCAATAGGGAGTGGTGAGGTGTATGTATACTGCAGTGTTCAGTGCTTGGCATAAACGTGATAAAAAGGAGAAATAATGATTTGCAGATATTCAAGAGAAACAAACTTTAAACGAATGGATTGTGAAGTTCAGCCCACATATGCATGCATGGGCCTGGGTGTGCTCAAACCCAACAAGTTTAGCTTCCCCAAAACCAAAAATAATATATTTATTGTTTTTATTACAGGGAATAATGTTAAAGCATAAACTAAAAAAGCTATTAGTTGTTGTTTTTTATTTGTGAGGTCTATCCATCCTTTTGGCAGACACTTATTGGTATGTGAGGCCCTATTGGCCCCTTATAGGATGTTAATGCTAATGCTGAATACAGCAGTGTTTTTCTGGTTGTTATCATTATTAGTTGTTTTAATTAATTTTTAAAGTTATCTAGTAGTGGAATGGTTCAACAGAGGACACAGGAACCCGCTCCTCATATTGTGTGTGAGGATGTGTGATGCGCAAGATGCAGGCAGCTCTATTTTGGGCAAATTCCCTGGCCGTTTGGTTCTTTTCGGGTCGTCACAGTCTCAGAAGAAAAAATCGGCAGGGTCTCTCTATTTTCTTAAACAAGACACGAATAATGATCACTTTTGTGCAACAATAATTTCAAATGAAACCAAAGAGAACGAACAGATAGCCACAGCCAAGGGATTGCCTGCACTTTTGCCTTGGCTAAGAATTTGTTGGAGTCCCTTGAGGGATACGGAAAGAGTTTCAGACGTTTTGTGCTAATGTTTTGGCTTTGGGTTCAAAAGCCGTTTAACGCTCTGACGTATGCTGCAGCAAACTTAATTATTCTCTTGTTATTTTATTTGCATTTTTGTGTTGAGGGAGGCGGCCCGGCCAGACAGCCGAAAGACTTGGGAATGAAATGTCAAGTTTTGTAAAGACTCGCCAACTATTTATACTTCTGCAGGAACCTTTTAGTATTTAATATAACGTTTTTTGTTAAAAGGTAAACAATTCTTTTGCTTATTTCCGGTTGCGAAAACTTTTGCGTTTGAGTGAAAATGACCGGCAAAATCGGTCGACTCAGTTTCACCTGAAAGAATTATCTTTCTGTCCAACAATAGGCTGGGCAATTATTACTTTATGTTTTTTATGCGAGTCCAAGCAAACAAAATTTCCTTGAACTTTAGGCAGGCCAGAAGAAACCGCTGCGCTGCATTCACCCTTGACTTTTTATATTCCCTTCACATTGCAAGAGAGGAAGCTCAATTAAAAGGGTATTTATGTACTTATGTATTTATGTAGGGTGGCAACTAACGGAAAATCAACTGACGTTTCTAGGCAAAGTTCAACAAATATTCAATTGCAAAAAGACCAAGAATGCTCGGGCTGATATGCAGCGTAAGACACCAACAAAAATCTCTTCAGCTAACACAAACTAGAAAACTTTGCTAATAAAGGAGCCTCTGAATGCGCCTCGTGTTTCAATATATAATTTTAAAAAAGAAGATTAAACCAACTAATGTAGTTGTGCCAAGCAGGAGGCAGCCGCCAAAGCACCCGCTATTTATGCAAGTGCTCATCTCCATTTGCACAGCTGATAAGGAAAAAACTTGAAGGAAACGCAGCAGGCCAATAGACGGACAAAGGCGTGGAATAAACAAAAGCAAGAAGATAGTAGGGCTAAGGATAAAAAGGAGTTAAATGAGTAAAACATAAAATATTTGCCATGGCTAGAATCTCTGAAAGCGCTGTAAGAATATTTAGCTGGAAACTTTTGTTAATAAAAATAAAGCAAGCAGCAACTGATTTTATTAAAAAGCAAAATCCCCAAAGAGAAAAACGGAGGCACAGGTAATTTGGTTGAGGGTTCAAAATCAGGCTCTATCGATGTTGCAGACAGGCAGTTAACAAACAATATTTCATGCTTTCTTGTCCAAAGGAGGTTTCCGTACTCATAAAACTATTAAAAGACATGAGTGAAATTAAAGTTTATACAGGAAACAGCCATCAAGCTGCAGAAGGAAGTTTGAAGGGCCAGAACTATTCAAAGAAAACTGTCTTTCCTTATTAAGGAAAAGGCGATCAAAAAACAGGAGGGAAGTTACTACCTGTCTTTGACTCTATTAATGGCCTTCTAAGACGGAAACTGGATAATAAAAAATTTTGAAATTAAAGTATTAAAGTGGCAACTAAATAATCTGAAAGGGGCAGGAACGGTAGACGTAGAAGAAGTTTCTCTTGCTTTCCCTCCAACAGCTGACATGGAAGATGGCAACACTTTTAATAAGGCTTCATCTGACTCTCCCATGCTCTGAAAAAAATGCGTTCGCCCTCCTTTTTGTATTCAAACTGTTATATTATTTTAGTGTTTTATTGGTATTTTTTGTTAGTCTAGATGGCATGGTGTGGAATATATGTGATAGTACATAGCGAGCGGGTAAGAGGCGAGCTACACAACAATGCAGTGCTAAGGAATAATACCTTCAAAAATACTCAAATTAAATTAAAGTATGAAATTTTATTTGAATTAATTATTCAAGTTTGCCCATTATATTTTTGTTCCCTTGAATGCCACACAACTGCCACTAGAAACGTCCCCACACCCACTCTCCCTCATCACTGCTGCATGTTGCGATTGGGGCTGTTCAGAGGTTGGTATATTTTTTTGCTTCAAAAAACTATTTTATTTATTTGTAAATAATTCACGAAGTGAAATTTGTGGCGTGTGAAACGCTTGTGTCGTTTTTGGGGTTTGTTTGTTTGTGGGGAGGACGTTGGTTGGGGTTGGGTAAGGACAGCAGAGCTTCTTTGCGTTATCTCCGTCCTTTTCTTTAAAAAAAATTTCATCCGCATTTAATTTGTTCACATTATTTAATTTGTTTTGATTATTCAATTAGTTCAGCTTATTCAATTTGTTTAGATTCATGGCAAGCGCTGTGCAGTTTTTGCCATTAGTGCGACGTGAAAAGGGCAAATAGGGGGCGAGAAAAGTCAAAACAGAAGCGACAGATCAACTAATTTTATTTCGTATCAGCCTTTGGCGTATTCTCCTGCTTTCGCTTCTTTCCACACTGAAGGGGTCTGTAGTGCTGGCTGCTCTGCATAGTTATTTATAAATGAGAAATTGTTAGTTAAATTGATTATTCTTGTTTAAAATCGCATGGTCTTCTCCCGCCATTCGTCGACACCAAAGCCGACATGGAAGGTTGGGCAGTCCTTTTCATGCGGAGAATGAAGCATCGCGCTGCCCCCCATCAGCGGCTGCCGCTTTCACTTGCGTGTGGCAACTGTTTGACTGGGGGCAAACAACGCTGGAAATCACCAGTGATCTCTAGGTAATCCAAGATAGATTTAATTGAAACAATTGTTAAATACTCTAAAGAACACAACGGCTGTTTTGTATAGTTTATTATGATCGTTTTGGATGCCATAGGTCCACAGTTCGATTCCCTACGCACCTCTCCCGTAGCACGGAGTTCAGATGTCTTTCTGAAGCAACGAATTTGAACCGGGAGAAGGTCCTCCACAGCTGGGGCTCATTTGGTGGTGGGATCGCGCAGAATATACAAGCTTGATGGATTTCTCTACTGCTGTGTTGGTGTGCGTTGTATAAGGCTGGTACTAGCAGCTATGCTCATGGCAGTGTCTTCGCGATACGTGAGGATCTCTTCTGTCTGTACACTCAGTAGTAATTGTCGTAACATTCGAAAAGCGTCCTAGCAGACAGCAGACAAGTATTAAATCCCTGCTTTCATATTGAAGAGTTCAGCGAGTTTGCCACGGCCTGAGGAGGCGAGGCGAGTGAAAAATGCGTCATTAAAGTGGGGAAATAAACAAATATAAATATATATCTTTATATTAATTTATTCTTCATATTTATTCTTCATAATATGCAGATAAAACATATGTGTGAAATAAGCAGTTAGCAGAGAGAAGACGTGGCGACGTCGCTTGACGTTGTCTATAAGCAGGGCTCTTGCCCATAGGCCCACCACTCTTCCCAATGCACTGCATGTGACTGGCAGAAAAACAAGCTGGAAATAACCCAGTCAGTTTAAATGGATGTGGGGAAAACATAGAAACACACAGATCTCTACAGCTGAGACAAAGCGAGGCGCTCGTCTGCTTCCTCATCATTCTGTGCTATTTGATTGACTCCCCGTGGTGCGGCACTCTGGCTCTTTTAAGCTCGGCCTTTCGCTGCGTCCATCCGTCTCTGCATTTGCTTCAATTCTGACTCAACCTCTTCCAACTCCTGATGCGCAACAAAACAAAAATAATCAAAACCCTTTCTTCAGCTTAGATGCATAAGTAAATACAATCCGCTTGCTACTCATCGGGCTGTGACCTTTGAGATGCAGATACACACGAATACAGAGAAAAAAGCGTCTTGCTATGGACTACCAGCAAATAAATTTGCACGTGAGCTCGCGCTATGTAAATAATCATGAGTAAAGAAATAAATATAACAGAACAAAATAAAGAGAGACACAAAAAGTATACATCATAATTAAATAGAGACGAACTTGCTGCAAGGCGCGAAGAAGAGCGGTTTCATCAAACGCCGAAGTCTTCAGCGCAGCCATTTGGCCTCGGACTGCCTTGGCAATTAACCCCAGCAACTCAATCTCAGATAATTGCTTTGCATTTTTGTAGCAAGGCCGGCCCTCGAGGGGCCGCAGGTCAATCGCATTCCCGTGTGGGTCGCGAAATACGCCTAAGGATAAAAGCAACAGAGATGAGCACAGAGAAACTTTAGAATACAAACGGTTGCCCTTCAGCATGGAAATGAACATATATAAATAGAATTAGATCTATTTGGCATAAAAAATATTATTTATATTAATTAAAAATGTAAATCATATTACTCATTAAAAATATTATATATATACATATATATAATCTCGTTAGAAAGATAATATTTGTATTATCTCACTAGAGATATAAACGACAGATAAAATGTAATAATACATATTATAGTACCTGGGAATGCTGAGATTTGGTACACTTTTGTGTATCCTTCCTTGTCGACATCATCCAAGTCCTCATACTCCTCCAGTGGCACCAACTTCAACTTTCGCTTCTCGAGCTCTTGGGCATAATCAAAATTCTCTGGCGGCCACTGAGGCCACGCATACCACCACCTGAACCCAATGAAGCAAGACGCACCTTGCTGCTACTGCTACTGCTGCTGATGATGATGATGCTGTTGCAGCGGGGCTGCGAGTGAAGAGATGTGGTCCTGCGCATGCATCGGTTTAGACTATTGCCGATGTGTTTGAGGCTTGGATTATTTTCGTACCTTCTGAGGAATTGTGCGACAAGTCTGTCCTTGGCGCTCCTCTTTTTGGGGTCGAAGGATCCCATGCTGATTTCGTTTTCTCCTCCATCCTCGTCGCTCTCCCCTCCCTCTCCGTTTCTCCTCCCTGCAACAGGTGTGCGTACACCCCGCGCCTTTCCCTTCTCCGTCTTTGCCTGCTTGGCCTTTGCCACATCTTTTCTGTCTCCTCTTCCTCCCTGACTCTTTTTCACAGCGGAGGGCCGAGACTTGGTCAATGGGGTGTCCGACTCCTCCCCGCTGCTGCTGTCGCTGCTGCTGCTGCTCCCGCTGCTGCTGCTCCCGCTGCTGCTGCTCCCGCTGCTGCTGCTGCTGCTGCTGTCCCCGCTGCTTCTGCTTGATGCTTTGCCCCTGCTGTGCGCTGCTCAGAAAACAAAACCAAACCCCTCAAAAAAACAAATCTTTCCCATAGCAACCGCCAAATAGGAACACAACCCCAAACCCTAAACCCTAAAGAAGCTTTCTTACGTGCGGCCTTGCGTTTCGCTGGAGGTGCTGCCCTTCCTGTTCCATTGTGCAGTTGTTGCGGCTTTTTATTCTGTTGTGTCTCTCCACCAGTAGCAGCAGCAGCAGATTGGACGTGGGGGGCTACGCGCATCTTGGCCAAGACCACTTCATCGTCTGAGCTGTCGGAAACAAATTTGCTCTTTTTCAATCCCCTGGGTCTCAGGGGAGAATCATCGTCGCTGTCCAAAAGCCGCCGCCTCCCTGATGCCCCAGCTGCTGAGGCAGCAGGGGCGGACTCGCTTGATAGGGGTGCAGGCAGATCAGCAGCGCGACTGCTGCTGGCTTCCACCTCATCGGCTCCCCTTTCTGCCTTTAACGCGGCTTGGGACAAACCGCCAGACAATCCTCCTGCTGCTGAGGCGGATGCAGGCGCCCCAGCGGGGGCCCCAACGGGAGCTACGGCCGGTTGGCCGGCTGGTTCTTGCTTTCCCTGAGCCATGCGCATACACAGGAGACTCGCTCTTTTACGGCTTGGCCAAACCGGACATCCAAAAGTACAAAAGGTTTAAATTAAAGAGAGGTTTAGGCTGTGATTTCTTATGCTACGAATTGCTGCGGGTTGAGCCCCTGCAGAAGCAATTCTATAGCTGCCCATCGGCCTGCCTTTTTGTAGCTGGAGGTTCACCCCAGGAGATCTGCAGGTAAAGCAAATGAAGGGTTTCGGCCAAGGGAAAGCGAAAAAGAATTGCACGTACCTCCATAGTCAGAAACCAGCACCAATAAGGAGACCTCGGTTTCAAGCCAAACCCGCTCGCTGAATCACCACTGAAGGAGAATGCTGCGGCGGCTTTATGAGAAATGACGGGAGTACGTACAGCACAGACTGAAGTATTTACTCTGGAGTTTAGAGGATAAATATACGGAATTGACCATGAAACCTTCCTTCCCCTTCATGCACGAGTTGGGAAGAGATCAACAACGCGAACAATTCCAAACAAAAAGACAAGTATTATTGTGTCCGATAACTATTTAATTCCCGCAAGCAAATACAAATATAGCTATGGTGGTTGACAGAGTCCCTGGGTCAGCTGCTCAGGACGTCTTGTGGTGCGAGGGGAAAGCGGGGCCGAAATTGCTGCAGATTCATTCTGTACAGATACCCCAAAATGTCAAACATTCGCCCCCTCTCTAACCCCAAAATTCTGTCAAGTCACACAAGGGTCTGCGCATGCTTGCTCTTGACACAGCAGCTCCCCAGCCCCAATGCTGCAGCCCCAAAGTACGGAAAGAAAACAAAACAAAAAGTTATTGCTCTTGTGCAACATTGCCGTTTTTTCGGACATGTTTTCGTGTCTTTAATATGTTTCAATGCCAATTTAGGCCGTACTGCAGCCTCCACTAGTCCAACTCTCGCCTTAAACGCGCAATTTCTCTACTACTGAACAACTCCATGGCAAAACACCAAAGGGATAAGCTCGGCAGCCCTAGATGATAGCTTACCCTCTGCAATCTGCAGCATTTTGTTGCCTTACAGAGGGCGCAGATGTTGCCTAAAGGGGAGGCAATGGAGAGAAAGGAGAATGCGGTGGTCGATTACGCTGACGAGGAAGACGAGAACAGCTGGATGCCATTTCAACGGTCTGCACCTGACTTTGTGAGCTGCAAAATTACTGTTTATTTTGCCAATCAGATGGAAGGAACTAACTCGAAGCTTTTCGGGTGTATGTATAGGAATGCTCCTCAAGGGGTACCAGTCTCTCTTTTCGGTAAAGCAAACGTGCAACTATCTTTTTATAATATGAGTGGATGTTGCTATTTAGGAGGATAAGGAAAGCGGATGGGACCTCGGCGGATTCGTCTCCCCTTTTCAGTATGTTGTCTTCAGCAACAGCTTCAGCACAC
Source organism: Eimeria falciformis (assembly GCA_002271815.1). Taxonomy (NCBI): domain Eukaryota; phylum Apicomplexa; class Conoidasida; order Eucoccidiorida; family Eimeriidae; genus Eimeria; species Eimeria falciformis. Next base: position 445,452 of record NPHX01000654.1, read on the forward strand.
GTTTGCAATGAAGGCAAGGCAACGTAGGAAAGACTTACCGTATAGTGCATTCTGTCAATCTGTATATTTCTTTGTCGTGTGTGCGCGCAGGGTCACGCCTGTTGTAAGCAAAACATAGCTTAAGCGAAGCTAGGGGCGCACGTTCAACTCAGTAGCGCAGCAACGGGAGATACCTGCTACTTTTAATAAGAAAGGAACAAAATGTCTTTTCGTTTCTTTGTGCCACAGATATTTTTCACTGATACTTGTAGTTATACTTTCAGTTTGTTCGTAGGAAAAGATTCACGTGATCGCTAAAGCTCTTGAGCTGACGGAGAAAGACGTCGTGTATGAGTGAGTCATTTCCGTAATGTGTGCATGCGCAATTGGCTTTGTGTTTGATTGATTCGTTCCATCTGAATCCAAGATAATATAGACAGTTCATGTCTACCAGACAATCCGCTTATGCAGATGCATGCGTTTGTCTGCTTTCCATTTTGTTTGTTTTCTCATGCAGCCTTGGGTGCGGCGATGGGCGGTTCATCATCGAGTGTTGCCGCCTGACGAATTGCATTGGTGCGCTTAAGAAACATGTTGCGACTTCTCTCTCTTTTTCGTTTCTGTCTACCTGAGGTCGCAAGCATTATTCATTGTTAGACATGGTATTTAAATGACATGCTCCCTGCTAGCCAAACCGAATGCTTCTGCACCTACTGCAGGTTTTGGTGTTGACTTAGACGGGGGATTGGTTGCCAAGGCACAGCGGAACGCCGCTGCTGCTGGGAAGATTCGTGCTGAATTCCAACAAGAAAATTTTTTAGACCCCAAACTTGACCTTCTTCCTGCGACTATCATGTATGGAGGGATGGCAGGCCTCTTATTGTGGCTTTGGACTGGGTGTATACGTATTAGGGGGGCGGGCCAAGTGGTTTAGGTTTCTATTTGCATTTCTGTGTGTTTCAGATTTGTTTATCTTCTCCCAGAGGCACTCAGGCTGCTGTCGCCTCGCCTTGCTGAGCTCGTGCGCAGCTCAATTTCCTTGCGGTGCATCGTTTCCCTTTGGTGGCCGCTCCAAGCAGTAGAAGCGTCTGTGACTGACGTTGAAAGAAGGTTTTTTCTTTATCAGATTGAGGATCTGCGGCGGCAGGCAGATGCCTTGGCCTAACCAGGGTTCTCTACCAAAACGCATCTTGGAACGAAGCAGCCATAGGCTGCTACCACAGGTGAAACACAGATGCACTCGTAGGGACAGTTTTTGATAAACTATTTTTGCAGTTTGCCATTTGAGAGGCAAGAAGCCACCAATTCCTGTTTTTTGGCAAGAGGCGGGGCAGGCCATGGACGCATGACACTAGAGCTGCGTTCCTGATAGAGCGAATCGCAAGAAACCTCAGGTGGTGCAGCCGACTTCGTGCCGGAGGTAGTGCAAACGACGCGTTTGCTTTTTTGTAGGGCCGCCCGTAGCTCTAGGTAGATGATGCAAGAAAAGGCCGTATTCACCATTTCTCTCCTGTAGAGAGAAACGCCAAATTAGTTGCTTTTGGGCCGATACTTTTTATTCAGCGCTGTGCCTACCTCCCCTGAAGCGGCTTCTTCTGTTTCTTCCTCCTCTGGGACTGCTTGTTCATCCTTTTGTTTCTCTGCTTCTGTAACATGTAGGTCCTGTCGTGGCATCCTCTAGCAAAATGACCAGTGGTTCACTCACCTTCGCTTGCACCAACGCTTTCACGGGTTGTCTCCGCCTCCTCCAGCTCAGCTGTTTTTTCTGCTTTCCTTTCATTGGCTTCTTCTGCAGTAATTAGATCCGCATGAGCCGAAGTTTGTGTTCCCTGTTTGCTTGCAACGAACCGGCACTGGCTTCTTCCTCCGCCTCTTTCACTTCTTTCTCTGCGAGCTCAGCTTCTTTTTCTTCATCAGGCCTCTGTTGGCACTTACGCATGTGGGTTGGCACAGAGCCCAAGGGCGGCTTATGGGGTGTACCTCTTGTCTCTCGTTTCCCAGCATTTTTAACTCTTCCGCTAGACGCTTCTAAAATCAAACAAATCGAAATTTGAATAGATGGGGTTTTGTTATTGCAGTGTACCTCCTGATCAAGAAGTCTGTGGAGTTTGTTCTCCTCTCGATTCAATTCTTTTTGTTTTTCCATTTCGTTGGCCTTAGTAGCCACTTCTCTCAGCCCATCAGGTACCATTCGAATCGGACATTGTGTTGTTTTTTACCCATCAATTCGGCTTCCTCATGCTTTGCTTTCTCTTCCTGTGTGACTTCGTGCATTTCCTCTTATAGATTAATGGCCCGGGCTGATGTACCTCCTCTCGTAACCTGAACAACCCACCCATGAGCTCGTCTGAAATTCCTACTACTTGAATCCGAGCTTACTCATGCTCGGCATCTACTTCAGCTTCTTTTGCCCGAGTTATTTTCTGTAGCTATCGGCTGCATAGTTGTTCTTAGGCACTTGTTTGTCAATGGTACCTTCTCTGCTTCCAGCAGCTCACTGTTGACTGGAAACGGAACCTAAATGCGCCACAAGTACAAGTGGCATTGCCTCATCTAACCTTCCTTGTGGTGTTTGACTTCGGCGTCCTTCGCCTGAAAAGCCGCCGCAGTCAAAGCCAGAGCCATGCATCCCTTTCAAGGGGTTCGAACCATTTTGCGGGCGAGCGCTGCTTCCTCATGTTCTAAGTGAACATGCTGGGAGACGCGTTCTTTAATTGCTGCAGCGAGAGCATGTGGCATTTGCCGCTGACAGTATTTTTGTTTAAATAATGCTGTACCTTTTGCAATTTCGTGTTCTCCAGAAGCTGAAGCAAAAGGCATAGTCACCAGATTCACAAAAAAAATAGACAAGAAAACTACCATCAAGTGGGATACAACATTCTCCTGGTTCGTCTGCGAGGCAAACGTCAAAGATATTGATTGTTTCCACTACCAACCAGCCAAACAAAACTCTTGCGAACTGCATTCCCTGACTTTATCAGCTCTTGTTCCAGCCCTATCTGGAACTACCTAGAAAAGCCATTAAAAAAGTAAAATGAAGAATACGGGCTGTCTTTATTGACGGGTAGATGGGTGGTTCCACTTATTTACGGTCATGAATGTTCTAAAACAACCGTGCATACACCTCAGCGATCTGGTGATAAAGTGCTCTGATGTGTTTCGTTTTCTCAGTAAATAAGCATAAGAGCATCAATTCTTTGTAGATCTCACGGAAAAGCTTACGATACTCCCCACATGTTGAAATATGAAGTTCCCAGAACCTTTTTATCATAGGAACAGGCAGCTCAGTCGATCAACAGTTTATTCCGCTGCCAATTTAATTAGCCAACCAAATATGGTCTTGCATCTCGAAGTCCGGGTCAGGTATTATTTGGATATTTATTGAGGTAGTTCAAACAGGTTTTGTTGTTGACGTGGGGTGTACCAGGCTTCCGAGAAATTCATTTTCGCTGGGGTTCAACATCAGAGATTTTTCTTATACAAGCTAAAATTTTGCCAGATGGGCTTTTATTGGGTACCCAATGCCAACGCTAGCTTTTAATAAGCCCTGCCGCAACGCAGCCCCTCCCCTCTTGAGTTCCTTGGGCTGGTCTAACCAACTGAAACCTTCACCTGCCTGAAGCACGACTAAGTTTTATTGTCCTTTAAAAATATTACTCTTTGCATTTATGTATACGCATATATATGCTATTTGTTTCCATACTTGCTGCTTCTTTTGGAAGGGAGGTTCAGGGCTTAGGGCTCTTCCAGGGTATTCCACATTATGTGATCAAACTTGTCGTGGAGTTGTCCAAAACTTCGTGCAGTATATTAATTAGACGCAATTTAGAGAGATTTATCAAGTATATAGGTTTCCCAGATCCCACTTATAAACTTTATTCTAGCGTCAAGGTCACCTGGCATCGGTGCATGTCACGACACCTGGCAAGTCGGCTGGAAGAACAACACTCAAAATATCAAACTCCAGTTTTCTCTTAGACTTTCCATTTGTGGCTCTTCAAGCCAGCAACCAACAGGCCCTTGTTCCGTGCGTTGTGATGGCCGTAGCTATCTCTCTACTTTTGGCGCCAAAGAGGAATTTTTTCGTTCTTTTGAATGATTGAAGCTTCATTAAAAAACTAATTCTCCCTTTTAATTATAATAATGAAACAAGCTGGAGATGGCTACAGGTCCCCAGGAGAGCCGACCTTTGATGGCGTACAGCCCGCATTACTAGAAAAGAAGCCAGGAGAATCTTATGATGCCATACACAGCGCATCTCGCGGTGTGACCAGCACAGCCCCTCCAGCCAGAGAGGAAACTGCTCAGGCGTCTGTACAGCTGAAGAAAACTTATCCTGTACATAGCGACTCCGGCAAGTGTAGGGAGCACGAAGTGAAACTAACTAAGAACCTAGGGCAAAAGGGAAAGATTCCGGTGACAGAGAAACAGCACAACACCAGTTCCACACAGCCCTCAGCGTCAGTAGAGAACCAGCAGCAAAAGAAGACCGCTAGCCCTTTTTTCCAGTCCCAAACGGTAGATGGGTTTTGGCAGTTCAGTTCAGCCTCAAGGCGACAGCTCCCTAAGGGCCCCTCTCGGGGTACCGCATGCGCAGCCGTGCGTGCACCCCTAGGGGAAAGGCAAACGTCTTCTCTATCAAACGTCGGCAAGGGCCTGTGCCCCCCCACATCTCGTACAGATCCCAGTGGGGGCCCCTCTCCCCCTCGGCCATGTGGACTACCGCAGGCTGCAGCGCCTGAGACCGAAGACGCGCAGCCCGCTTCCCAGCCAAAGGAAACCTTGGGCCTTTCATCATGGGGGCCGAGGGACAAAGCATTTGAACAAGGGAATACAACGTCAGCTGCTGCAGCTCCATTTGAGGCCAGGCCAGCGACCAGGAGGGAGTCTTCTGCTGCCTCTCTTCCTCCTGCGTCTTGCAAGGCTACGGAAGCCTCATCTGTTGCCTATTTAAGCACTGCAGCAGCAGCAGCAGCAGGTCCAAAAGAAGCAGCAGGTGTAGCAGCAAAGAGGGAGGATGAGTTGCCTGAGGTGTTTAAAGCGGAGCTCGCCATCACCTGTCAGAGGCCTTTTTTGCATGCAGAGGCCCTTCGGCCCTCCTATATTAGCAAGACCTCGCGTAGCACGCGGGGCCTTCGACGTGAGAGCAGCTGTAGAAAGGAGACAGGCAGCAGCGACATTAAAAGACAGGCCAAGCCTGCATGCAGAATTCCCCCCTGGAAGCGGCCAATGCTTGGCTTAACGAGGGAAAGCTCTTTTTCCCCTGAGCAGCTTGAGGCCCATAGGGGTCCCCTGGGGCCCCTCCTCGGGATCTCCGCTGCACAGAGGACGGGCGTGAAGCGCCACGCCAGTGCTGCAGATCTGCACAGCCTTCAGAAGAACCCTGAGGGGCTTCCCAAACTGCAGGCCTCGTGGCCTCACCTTTTGCAGCACTGGCCGCTGCTGCAGCCTGCTGCTGCAGCGGCAGACACACACTCAGATGAGGAGACGCCATTGTCTTCTAACAATTATCAACTCTGCGGAGACCTCCTTATAGAGCAGAGCTTTTCGGCATTTGCTGCTAATGCAGCGCGAGCAGCTGCTGCTGCAGCAGCAGATGCAGCAGCAGCAGCAGCAAGACGCATGCAGTCCTCCCAGACAGTTTCTGCAGCAAACCCTGAAAAGGCGGTAAAGGCAGAGAATTCATTCTCACCAGAAGGAGCTGCATGGGCTTTCCAAGGCCTGCCGTTTGAGCAGAGAAAAGCTTCACAAGCCTCCGAGGCCCCAAAGACCCCAGAGGCCCCAGAGGCCCCAGAGGCCTCGAAGGCCCACAAAGTGTCTGATGATAGTAAGACTTCAGGGCCTGCTGAAGAGGGAGAGAAGGGCCTTATGGCGAGGCTCTCGTCGACCCTCTGGGAATCTTTTGGGGATGCTGAAGCCCCACTTCCACTTTCCGCACTCAGTGGGCCCCCTCAGCCTCCTAATGCCACAGCCACGGCTGCTGCTGCTGGAGCCACTCCAGGCTCTTCACACACTTGTGCTGCAGCAAATGCAGAGGCCGCTGCTGCTGAGGGCCCCCAGGAGACTGCAAGGGCCGACGGTTCCTCTGGAGCGCATCAAGTGGACTTTTTCCTTTTAAAGTCTCCTGCTGCCCCAGCAGATACTGAAGCAGCAACACCAGCAAAAGCAGTACAACCAGTTGCAGTAGCAGCAGCAAAAGCAGCAGAAGCAGCTGCAGCAGCAGCATCAAAAGCAGCAGAGGCAGCAAAAGCAGCAGCAGCAGCAAAAGCAGCAGCAGCATCAAAAGCAGCAGAAGCATCAAAAGCAGCAGAAGCAGCTGCAGCAGCAGCAGCAGCGAAAACAGAGGTAACATCGCAGCTCGCCTCTGCCTCAGAGCTGTGCAGACCCGCAGGCTGTTCGGAGCCTGGGCCTCTACCATCCGCTCCTGCCACCCAGCAGAAAAGCCTCAGCAGCAGCAGCAGCTGCAGCAGCAGCAAAAGCAGCAGCAAAAGCAGCAGCAGCAGCAGCAGCACGTTAGAGCCGTTGGTTCGTGTGCCTCGAAGGCCGTGGAAAGTGTTTGGGTTGCAGAGGCCCCTAAGGCTGAAGGTGGTGACCTTTGGGCCCCCAAAGAGCGGCAAAACTTGTCTAGTCCGGCGCTTCTGCGAGGGGCGTTTCTTTGGGGGCAGCCTGAGGGAAGGCCCCTGCCCCTCAGGGCCCGTGGAGCCCCTGGGCAGCCGCACGATTGCCTCTGACTTTGGGCTGAGGGATGTGATGCTGCAGACAGGAGAAACAGTGCGGCTGCACTTTGTTGACCTCTCGGGGGCCCCCGTTTTTGCCGAGGTTGGGGAAGGAGCCTTTGTGGGGGCCGACGTGCTGCTGTGCGTTTTCGATGCCACAAACCAAAAGTCTCTTGAGGAAGCTCTCATTCTCCTTCAGCAGGCAGCGATAGCCGCAGGTATTTCCACACAAACACCTGCATTGCTAATAGACACATCAACCAACACATGCACCTATACAGAGCCTATACACGCATCTACACACAGATGCATGTTTGTGCATGCATGTACATGCATGTGGATAGCTGTACATGCATCTGCATGCATTTTCATGCCTATACACACACCTGCATGCATCTGCATGCATCTACACACAGCTGCATGCACTTGCGTGTATCTGCATGCACGTGCATGCGTGTGGATAGCTGTGCATGGAGACCCACAGCTGGGTAGAAAAAGCCATGTCCCACGCACACAAGCACACTGCATGCAGATTCATGTAAAGGGGCTGCTGCATGGGGCCCGCTAAGGGCTGCCTGGCCCTCCTTGCGGCGTCCGCATGCACCTCTGCCGGCACTCTTTTTCCCCCCTGCACTCCGGAGACAATTTCATTTCCACACGCCAAAGGCAGAGAGCAGCAAAAACACCGCAGCCTCATTTTCAAGGGAAGACAGACAGACAAAAGTGTCTCCTTCACATTTAATGCACCCCTGCTTTGTCTGTACACTGAAAGACTCTCTCTGCCTGCCTAGCCCCAGCGGCTCTCTAGCTAATTGCCAGTGGCCTTTTGCTTTTCCCCGCCTCTTGTGGGGGCCCCAAAAGACAATCAAGGGGAAATAGCAAGCAGCTGTTGCTACTGCTTCAGCTAACAGCAACAGAAACTGCTGCTGCTGAAATGCATAGCTAGTGCAGGGCAGTTGAGCTGTGGAGAAGAAACAGCAGAGGAGACAGAGATTGTCTCTCTCTTGTTTGTCTCCTTTTATCTGCAGGGGAAAATGCTTTGCGAGCCTTGGTAGCGGCAAAGGCAGATAATGCTGCTGCAGCAGCAGCAGCTGCAGCAGCAGCAGCAGCTGCAGCAGCAGCCGCAGGGGCCGTTTTCTACGCAGCAAGTGCTGAGACAGCCGACGGGGTGGCCGACCTCTTCCTCCACACAGCAGCCAAGGCAGCAAACAATATCCGAACACGCTGCAGCCTCTCCTCTTGAGACAGAGGGGCCCGCATCTTCGCACAGGGGCCTCCCCCTAGGAAGCGGGGGGCCTCCCTCTAGGCAACGGGGGACCTTCCTCTGGGCAGCGGAAGGCCCTCTCTAGGCAGCCAAGGGCCCTCTTCTAGGCACCGGGGGGCCGCGCTTTAGGCAGAGAGGCCCCTCTTTATAAAGAGGAGGTCCACGCTAGATAGAGGGGGCCCCCCACTGCTTAGCGAGGCCCCTCACTAGTTTAGGATTATCAATGCCTTCTCATTAGATGTGGAGACAGATGATCCCACAGCTAACAAACTAACGATGAACACTCTAATAAAGATGCTTTTCTTACGCAGCAGCTGCTGCTGCTTGTACCGCCAGCAGTGCTGCTGCTGCTGCTGCTGCTACTGTCGCTGCCACGTCGGGGAGGGAGAAAGAAGGGCAGTCAGCTGCAGCAGGGCTGTCTTGTGTAGTATCAAGCAGCAGGGATGAGGTGTCTGCCGACAGCTGCGTCCAATGCGCTACTTAACGAAATGGGCAGTCACTTTGCTGCTGCTGCTGCTTCTGCAGCAGCAGCAGCATTTCTGCTGTTTGCTGCAGCAGCAGCAGCAGCATTTCTGCTGTTTGCTGCAGCAAACAGCAGCAATAGCACGCGAGTTTATGGCCAAATTATTGGGTCTCTCTAGGCGGGAGGGGCCCCCCTGAGGGAAGAGAAAATGCTCTGCTGCTGCACATTCCTCACACAAAGACGCTACAGCAGCAGCTACTGAAGCAGCAGCAGCAGCAGCAGCAGCAGCAGCAGCAGCAGCAGCAGCA
>NPHX01000654.1:460882-471177 GCA_002271815.1 Eimeria falciformis
AGCAGCAGCAACTGCTGCTGCAGGTGAGGAAGCAGCAGCAGCAGAAGCAAAAGCAGCAGCAAAAGCAGCAGCAGCAGCAGCAGAATATCAGGGCAAGTTTCTGAGCTGCGAGCTGGGGCGTCACCCCTGCAGGTGTCACCTGACGTCTCAGCAGCTGCAGCAGCAGCAGCAGCAGAGACGCAGCAGCCGCTGGACCTGCGGCGGACTGCACAGAGAAGAGTGTCGGTTCTTGTGGAACCGGGAGCTGCTGGCGTTGCTGCTGCAGCAGCAGCAGCAAAACCTCATTTCCCAAGGGTTTTTCTTGTTGCTGCTGCACGGATCTGTCAGGCAGCAAATCCTCCACACGCAGGGAGCCGAGCTGCAGCTGCTTACAATTTCCCGTCGGTCTGCTGCCTTTGCAGGCCCCAGGTGAGAGGCAGCGTCACACCCTCCTGCTGCTGCTGCTGCTTGTGCTGCTGCACTTGTTGCATGCTCCGCCTGCTGCTGCTGCTGTTGGAGTGTATGTGCAGATACAGGAAGAGGGGCCTCAACGACGCAGGTGATGCCGCCAACGAAATTGAGGTAGAGTTTATTTGCCTTGCCACCATGCCTTCTCGTGCAGCAGCAGCAGCAGCAGCACAGCATGCAGCAGCAGCAGCAGCAGCAGCAGCAGGGGGTTCTGCTGCTGCTTGCTGGCAGCAGGTGTTAGAGGGAGCTGGAGGAGGGTTTGTCTCAGCTGTAGCGTCTCACGTCCTCTCCCGTGGCAGTGCGCCAGTGCTGTGGTGTCAAGACACCGCAGTTCTTCCCGCGAGGCCCCGCATACGCCGTAGAATGGTGAGCTTCATCGCAGCAGCAGCAGCAGCAGCAGCAGGGCAGTTTCAAGTGCTTTGCTGAAAAGTGAAATATTAACGGCGAATTCCTCGCCGCTATTCGCCAGTGCCGAGAAGCAGCCGCACCTTCGATCAAGCCGCTGCTGCTGCTGCTTCTGCTGTTGCTGCTTGTGATGCTGCTGCTGCTGCTGCTTGTGATGGTGCTGCTGCTGTTGCTGTAGCTAGAGTGTTGGTTGGTTGCTGGGTTGTATGGCGGGTGTGCGGAGAATGCTTCGTCGGCTTATTCTGCTGCTGCTGCTGCTGCTCTCTCTGCTGCCTCTGCAGACAGACGTGAACTGCAGCGCGACAAGGAGACACATGGCCAGTCTGCTTCAGCGCTACGGGGCGCCTTTGCTGCTGCTGAATCTTCTCCGCAGCAAACCCCAAATTTGCAGCGCGCAGGAAGGCCAGCGGCCACCAACAGAAAGGCCTGCTGCTGCTGCTGGACTGTCGGAGCAGCAGCTGCAGCAGCAGGGAAGGGATGAGGAAGCAGCAGCAGCAGGTGTTGCTGCAGAGGATGGCGAAGAGGTTGTGGGCGCAGAAGCAGCAGCAGCAGCCACAGCAGCTGAGCAGGAAGGATGCCTGGGAGAAAATTACCGCAGGGCTGTTGAGTGTCTCAACGCCGTGAGAAAAATGCCAATCCCTTTTTCTGCTGCAGCAGCAACAGCAGCAGCGGCAGCAGCGAAGCTCTGCGCCGCTGGCCAGACGCGTTTTCCCGCGTCCCGCCTTCAGCTACTGCTACTGCTGATGCGACTTCTGCTGCTGCTACTGCTGCTACTACTACTGCTGCTGCTGCTGCTACAGCTGTTGGTGTTGATGTTGGGTTGGTGCGTGTGGCCGCAGGAGCTTCCTGCTTCCGTGCAGCTTCGGTTTGCTGCGGTGAATGTTGAGGCCGAGCGGCGAGCAGACGCCCGTGCGGCCTCAGCCAGAGTGCAGCGGGTGGCTGAACAGGCTATCGGCAAGCTGCGCTTCTTTGCCTCGGAAGAGTTAGCCATAAACTCCTGCTGTTGCTGCTGCTGCTACTGTTGCTGCTGTTGCTGCTCCTGCTGCTACTGCTGTTGCTGCTGCTGTTGCTGCTGCTCCTGCTGCTTCTACTGCAGCTGCTACTGCTGCTGTTGCTGCTGCTTCTGCTTTTGCTGCTGCAGTATGCGTGTGCTGCGTGAGGTTTTTGTTTGTGCGCAGCATTCTACGGCTGAGCCCCGCGCTTTTGCAGTTTGGAGTTTGCAGGTTGAATTGCCTCGACTCTTTGGACAGAACCAACGAACTTCAGCTGCACGTACACCGTGCGTTTGTTCTCCACTTTCTCAGACTCCTGCCTGCGGCTTTTGCCATCGATCAAACCCTTGATGAACTCGTACGCAAACCCTAAACCCTAAACCCTAGCACAGTCTTTCTCACTTGCTTTGCCCGACGCTGCACCTTAAAGGAAAAGCCAAAGGAAACAAGCAGAGGAGCCGGCAGCGAGGTGAAGCAGACAGACTAACAGAGACAGACAGAGACAGACAGAAAGAGAGACAGACACAGACAGACACAGACAGAAACAGGCACTAACAGACAGAGACAAAGAAAGAGAGACAGACATAGATACAGGGAGACAGGAAAAGACAGAGAGACAGAGACAAACAAAGGGAGAGGCAAACAGAGAGGCAGAGAGAGAGAGCCCGAGAGACAGGAAGACAGAGTCAGACAAACAGAGAGAAAGAGACAGATAGAGACAGAGATAGAGACAGAGAGCCACTGAGGCAGAGAGAGATTCGCTTGCTTTCTTTGATCTTTTGGGTTTCTGGGCTTGCAGGTGCTGCGCGCTGTGGCCTTGCTGACAGACGCCACTGGGGATGACGTGGCGCTTCAGTACGGGGGTGAGGCCTACCCATTATTGCTGCCTTAGGCTTCCTCCTGTCTCCTTATCCTAGGCTGTCTTTTGTCTCCTTATTTTAGGCTGTATTTTGTCTTTTTATTCAAAGAGGATTTGCAGCTGCATTTTGCCGGATGCCCTCAGGCTCTGCGGCTCACAGAAAGCGGTTGGAGCCTCTGGCTTGGGCCTCGCAGCTGTCTCTGGGATCGTCTGCTGCTGCCGATCCCCAAGCACCCTGGGGCTTCTCCGCCAACAGCAGCAGCAGCAACAACAACAACAGAAACAGCAACAGGGTGTCTCGTAGCGCTTCCCCTTCTAGCACGAATGTTCCGCTTGCTGCAGACGACAGCGCAGCAGATGCGGCTGGCAGCAGCAGCGGCAGCAGCAGTAGCAGCAGCAAGGCGTTAGGCATGTTGAGTTCTTTGCAGAGACTTCCTTCTGCATTTGCTGGTTGGTGGTTGGGAGGATCGAACGGGCTGGGAGTTGAGGCCCTCGCGCCTCTGCTGCCAGGCCTCTCCACTTCTGTCAAGCGCAGGTGCGTCTCCTGCTGCTGCACTCGCATCCGTTTGCCTCATCAGCCAGGGACATTTTTCTTTATTACCAGCGGAGCAGCGCCTCGCAGCAGCAAAACTACCAAAGATTTCTCCTAGCACCACATAAAGCTCTCTGGCGCGGCACCGCTCACAGCAGCTGCTGCACAGGGGGTCTGAGGGCAGCAGCAGGAGCGCGTCTGCTTGTGTGTCTCTCTGTCGCTGCAGATACGCAAACATCCTCGCAGACGGAAGGAAACAGCAAGCCTTGAATGTATGGTTTGGCCTTTATTCGCCCCTTAAAGCCGGATTGCTGCAGCCGCCCGTATGGCGCCTCGAGGACGGCTACGATGTGTACATACACCACAAGTGAGACGTGCAGCGCAACCTCTTGCTGCTCCTCTTTAAAACATTTCGTATCAGCTGCTGGTTTCCTGCTGCCTCAACAACAACACGCCCATACAAGGCTTGTTCCTTGCTGCTGCTTTTGCTGCTGCTGCTGCTGCTGTTTGCTGCTGCAGCTTCCTCGAGCCTTTGCTGTCGCCTAAAGATTGGTGGGTGCTGCCACTGCAGCGCGCTTTTAACAGCATGAGAGCTGCACTGGTCACCCCCCACCGCTGCTGCTGCGTTCCTTGCTTTGCTGCTGCATCTGCAGCATCAGCATCAGCAGCAGCAGCAGCAGCAGCAGGGCCGGAGGGGACAGAGGAGGCAAACGCAGCCTCACCCACATCAGCAGCACGGCGAGCAGCAGAAAACCGGCTTGGCTGCTGCTGCTGCTGCTGCTGCTGTATTCCTAACGCTCCGTTTGCTGCAGCAGACGCTCTGCTGCGCCGCTCTGGTGCCGCGTGGCTGCGCGATTTCCTGCCTTCCCGGAGTGTACGTACACCTCTTTGCTGCAACTGCGGGAAGTGCCTGGCCTCAGGCTTTCCTCAGCAGAAAGAAGCGGAGCACCTCTTTGAAAGTTTCACGTACGCCCCTTGGCTCAGACAAGCAGCAGCAACAGCAACAACAAAAACAACAACAACACCCGTTCTTGCTGCTGCTACGTCTATAGCGCTGCCGTGCAAGCCACCAGCGGCAAGGGCAGCAGCAGCAGCAGCAGCAGCAGCGACTGCCCCAGCAGAAGCAACAGCAGCAACAGCAGAAGCAGCGACTGCTGGAGCAGCAGCTGCTGCTCCTGATGCTGCAGCCCGCGGTCAAAGTGAAAGCCACCAGGCCCTAAATTGGCACAACAGCAAAGCTTTTGGGTGGGAGGTTGGGGGGGGCGAGGGCCTGTGCGGAGAGTGCAGTGGGAGCTCTTTAGCTTTGCTGCTGCCGGTGCTGCTCAACAGCGCAGCAGCAGCAGGTCGGGCGCTGCAATCTTGCGTCTTTTCGCAGCGAAGGGCAGCCGAACAGCGTTGGACGTACACTACACTGCAGCAGGTGCGGCAGCAGCAGGAAGATGCCGAACGCATGGGCAGCTGCAGCACGGCGCTCTGCGCCTCACCCTTCTTGCTGCTGCAGCAGCGCAGCAGCGCCAATCCTTTGCAGCAGCGCCTGCTGCAGGCCCACAAAGCGACGCGCATGCGGGAAAGGGAGCAGCAAGCTCGCTGCTGCAGCGTAGCTCTCAGGGGGACGCAGCAGCAGCACGCTTGCTGCTGCAGCGCCGCCTTCTGCAGCAGGAAGGAGGCAGCGGGCAGCAGACGCACGCAGATGCTGCTGCTGCCATTCCCAGCTCCCGTGACACCCGAGGGAGACAGCCTCCAACTACGCCAGCAGCAGCAACAGCAGCAGCAGCAGCAAAACACGCGCCTCTTCACACGACTTTTGGAGAAGCAACTGCAGCACGGAATCGAGTGCATGCGACAGCAGCAGCAGCAGCAGCACACCCACGCCTTTGCGGGGCTTCCTGCTGATCTCCGCCAGCAACTCCACCAAGAGCTAAGCCTCATCAAGGCAGCCATCGACGAACCCATAGAAACAGACACGACAGCAGCAAGCAGCAGCAGTAGTAGCAGATCCACATGCTGCTGGGCAGCTGCCATCAACGGAGGCACGCAGCAGCAGCCCGTGGAGCTGCACGTACGGCAGCAGGAACTCCACCGCGCGCGCCTGCTGCGCCAGCAACAGCAGCTCCAGGCCAGCATGCTCTCTGTCAGTTTGCTGCAGCAGCAAAGCGACATTTTGCTGCAGCAGCAGCAGCAGCAGCAACAGCAAAGCAACATTTTGCTGCTTCCGCAGTCCTAGCTAGGAAGTGCAGCAGCAGTAGCAGCAGATGCAGCGCCGAACACAGCAGAAAAACTCTGCAGTCTTAGCGATGGCTCTGCCGCTGCTGCTGCTCTGTCTGCACTCTGAGTGGCGCGGTTAGAGGTTTAAAGATCTCTGCGCCTCTCAACCCTAAGAGCCTGAAAAGTGTCGCTGCTCACACATGCACCGCAGGCTGGCTGCACATACATCGCAGGCTGTTGCGTTGCAGCGGCAGTGGCTTTCAGAATGCAGAAAATTCGAGCGCCTGGGGCTCTGCAGCGCCAAAGCTGCCGCTGTTCAGAATCTCCTTGCAGCGCCGCATGCTGCAGGGCGCGTGTCTCCCCCAGGAAAAGCAAATTGGCAAGCCTGCTGTACAGACACCTCACTCGAGGGGAACAGCACAGCGACAAACCATCAGTCAGCACCTCTAAGGTGAGCAGATGAGATGAATATATAAATAGATAAATAGATTTATTTACTTATTTATTCATTGAACAAAAGATGTAACTAGTCAAGATGGAGTCCTCTGAGAGGCAGAAGCGCAGCTAAGCAGTCGCAGGCGTTCCAGCAGGGGCGGCACTGAGGAGCCGCTGCTTTTGCTGCTGGATTTGTTGGGGCTGGAAATGCATGCGTCTGCAAAAGGCCTTTGCGATGCATGCCCTCCGATGCCACCACGTGCCCCGTGCTCGTCCAGCAGCGCCGTCTCCCCATCTGCAGCAACAGCAACAGCAGCAGCAGCAGCTTTGCGTTTCCTCGGGGTCGAGCCCTCAAAAGATTGAAAGGCAGGGGGCTCGGCTGCTGCCGCTGGCGCCTTTTCTGGGGCTGCCGCTGCTGCACCGCGAGCCTTTTGCTGCCTGGCACTGCATGCAGCCTTCGCGTGGGAAGCAGCAGGTCCAGCGGCAGGTGCTGCTGCAGCAGGCGTCGCTTGTGGCCCGTCTAGAGCTTTGCAGCGCTCAAAGAGATGGTTCAGCACGAACCCCCAGTAAACTCTCCTGCTGCAGCAGCAGCACCACCAATACACCGGAAGCAAACGGTAATTTTCGTCTTCTGTGTCCTCTTCGCTTGCTGCTGCTGCAGAGGCTTCTGCTGCTGCTGCTGCTGCTGCTGCTGGAGAGGCTGCTGCAGCTCCTGATGCTGGCCGCCGCTGCTGCTGCGCACGTGCTGCTGCCTCTAGCCGCAGGCCGAGGCGCCCTGCGCACGTGAGGTGTACGTACACCCCGCATTGGGGGCAGAGCAGGGCGCGCTCTTTCTCTCCAAACGGAGAGGCGCAGAAGCCACAGGCTGCAGACTGAGCGGCCCCGCATGCAGAGCCACACCGGCTGAAAGCCCCAAATTCAGTGCTTCGCTCAGTCCCCTGCCATGCCGCATCCCCGAAACAGCAACTGCAACTGCTGCTGCTGCTGCTAGTTATGCATGCACTCGGAAAGCGCATTCGAGATGCAGAAGAGTTAGGGCCAAGAGAGGCGAGAGAGGCGACGGGCCCGCTGCTGACAGACACCTGCATGGGGAGCCTTGTCAACGCCCTGCTGCTGCTGCTGCTGCTGCTGCTGCTGTTGCAGCGTTTCCTCGCTCCACCGCCGCAGCAGGGGTACAGCAGCAGGTCCTGCAGCGCCTCTGCCACGTCTGCTTCGCATGCGTGAAGCCGCAGGGGCAGGCGGCAGAATGGGGCTGCATGCAACAGCAGCAACACCTGCTGCAGCTCAGCCTCAAGCCGCTGCGAGGAACTTTTGCTGCGCCTGCGGGTCCACACAAAGCGGACGCGGCAGCAACGGGAGTCGTCTGCTGCTGCTGCGTGCTGCTCCAACTCTTCCCAGCATGCTGCTGCTGCTGTAGCTGCTGCTGCTGATGCTGCTGCTGCTGTAGCTGCTGCTGTAGCTGCTGCTGCTGCTGGCTCGCCTTTGAGTCGCACCCTAGGCCCCCCTGTTGCGCTAGTTGTTGGGAGGAAGTTCTCTATTCTGCTCTGCCTGCGTCTTGCTGTGCAACTGCTGCAGCTGCTGCAACGGCAGATGGTGCCTGTGCTGCCGCAGCAGCAGAGGGAGCGCAGAGCAGCAGCAGGGACGAGCGCTTGCTGCCAGCGAAACTCGAATTGAAGAGCAGAGACGAGCGAGGGAAACCCCGAGAGAATCAAACAAAGACGCCAGGGACGATGCCTAACACCACACAGCAACGATAAAACAAAAATGCGCTGTATGTACACCACAGCAACACCTACCTCTGCTTGCCGTCCACAGCACCAGCAGCACCAACAACGGCAGTAGCAGCAGCAGTATGAGCAGCACCAGCAGCGGCAGTAACAGCAGTAGCAGCAGCAGCGGCCGGAGCAGCAGCGGCAGTAACAGCAACAGCATACGCATACTAGAGGCTCACAAGGTGGTGCGTCTCGCGCCCTGCTGTAGCTCGCCGTTGTGCTGCCTGAGGCGACGGAGAGGGTTTGTAGTGCAACCCACGTAGAAGTGCAATGGGGAGCAGATGGAATGCAGCAGATACACGCAAAAGAAGCCACGGCCTACAGGACACCAGCCGGTGCTGATACTGCCGCTACTACTGCTGCTGCGGCTGCTGCTCTCCTCGCTGTCCTCCCCGCTACTCACAGCTAGGGTACAGCTGCTGCTGACGGGACTGATGCTGCGACTCCTACTGCTGCTGCATCCGCTGTTGCTGGTGCTTCTGTTGCTGCTTCTACTGCTGCTTCTACTGCTGCATTTGCTGCTGCATTTGCTGCTGCTGCTGCTCCTGCTGCCTCTGCCGTTGCTGCAAGTGAGTGGGGATGCGGGAGCAGCAGAAGAGAGTGTCAGGCAGGGCATCTCCGTCTCCATAACCCTTTTTCACACCCTTCAACGGCAGCAGAAGCATTCATTCAAATTGAAATAAAGTGTTAGAGAGCCGATTTGTCTTCTGGCGTCCCGCTTGGATCCGTTGGGGCCGCCCTAAGAGCCATTAGACGGACGACAAGTGGAGGAGGGGCCTCGATATATTGTTGCGTGGAAATAAAGGGGCAAAGATCACCTTTTTGAATGCGGATGCTTTTAACAAACTCTAAATTTAATATTTATTTAATGTGAAATTACATTTTGCACCAGATCGGGCGTGATGGTGCTGTGCCAGCACTTTTTGACACTCCCAAGAAACCCCTCAGACAAACATCTCTTGAAATAGTTTATTTTTGAAAATTTTCTCGTCGATAAAAGACTGGAGTTATTATTTTTTTCTAGTGTGCGAGAACACTTTCAGACGGTTTCTGGCAAAGGAAGAACAAAAGGGGTCACCCCCTGCTGCTCGCGACGGTCTTGTGTGAAGAGGAAAAAGATAGTCTGCACGCTCGAGTCCCCGGCGCATAAGAAGCCGTCTATACTTTGAGAAGGGTTTTTTTGCAGTTGCCTGTGGAGTTGAGCCAAGCCGGATGGTAGGAGGAAAATGAAGACAGTTTGCCTCACAGCGTGCTTGGGCTTGTCGCTGCTTGCTGGTGCCCCAAGGCTTCCGCTTCTTACCTTAGCAGCATCAGCAGCAGAAACGCCGACGGGAAAACTTGCGGTTCTTAGAGAGAAATCGTTGCAGGATGACCAGCCATGCAGCTGCGCGGGAGACTATGGGCGTAGGCGAGAGTCTGGGCCCCGGCGTGCTCGTCAGCCGCACTCTTCTGTTTCGGGCGTTTCTCGTGATGGAGTTTATTTCATCCCCGAGCAGCTCTCTGCAGAAGAGAGTGGCAAGGAGTGCTTAGAAAAAGAAAAGGCAGGCGCGAATTGCTTTCAAAAAGAACCCCAAGGCTGGGAGCAGCCTTCCTCGTACACTGCAAGTATCGTCTTCACCCCTGGCGGCAAGGGCCCCCAAGTCTATGGATCAGGGGCTGCCAGCTCCACCATTGAGGATTTGAAGGCTGCAGCAGCAACTGGGGAGTCCGAGACCTCAGCAGCAGCCGAGGAAGCGGGTCCTCCTTCAGCCAGCCAGTGCCCAGCGGAGCATTTGGGGCCCCCAAAGAGTTACGAGGAGGCAGTGGCAAGCAAATTGGCTGCAGTTCAGCGGGAGGTGAGAGATGTACTTGAGGGGCAAGAGGCCTTTGGGCGCAGGCAATCGACTCACGCAGCAACCGACGGCCCGTGCAGGAGGGGCAGAGCGCCGACAGCAGCGGAAAGAAAGGCGCATTTCCTCACGGAATTCGGGGAGGACTATTCGCAAGAAGCGGAGGCCACTGCGCTGAGGGAGCTCAAGAGGCTGAGGGGAGATATCTACCTTGACTATGCAGGCAAGCAGGCAGACATAATTCCTCGCATGCAGAGAGGAGGTCGGCGATAAGTTAAATAATTCCTTCTGTGTGAAAAGCAGCGTGTGCGTCTACTTCTGCATTTATGTCTGTCTCTGTCTCTGTATGTGTGTGCGTGTATGCCGGTGTCTGCATGCCTATTTATGTGCATGTCATTCGAAGTGTGTGGTGCGTATTTGTCAGTGGGGTGTATGTGTATGTATATAAGTGTAAGGATGAGTGGGAGGGAGTGCAGAGGCATACTGTGTGTACTATGTGCGTGCATGTATATATACATATATATATATATATACAAATATAAAATACGCGGAGGCAGAAATCGAACGACGGAACAGCAGAGCTTAGAAGCCAGTCTTGTAGTCTGTTTTGTCTCGTGTTTTGCGTCTTTCTCTTTTTTTCATTTGCTTTGTTCATCGCCTCTCTTCAATCCTCGGCGCTTTTTTCTCCCTCTCGCCTTCTTATGCCGCTATCTGTCCCCACACCTGCACATGTTTTACCTCTGGCTACAACTTACATATATAACTATACTCATATACATATTTACATATATAAACATATATATATATATATATATATAT
>NPHX01000654.1:477491-489303 GCA_002271815.1 Eimeria falciformis
GTGAGGAGGCTACCAGTGAGGAGGCTACCACAGAGGAGGCTACCACTGAGGAGGCTACCACTGAGGAGGCTACCACTGAGGAGGCTACCACAGAGGAAGCTACCACAGAGGAAGCTACCACAGAGGAGGCTACCACAGAGGAGGCTACCACAGAGGAGGCTACCACAGAGGAAGGTACCACAGAGGAAGCTACCACAGAGGAAGCTACCACAGAGGAAGCTACCACAGAGGAAGCTACCACTGAGGAAGCTACCACTGAGGAGGCTACCACAGAGGAGGCTACCACTGAGGAAGCTACCACAAAGGAAGCTACCACAGAGGAAGGTACCACAGAGGAAGGTACCACAGAGGAGGCTACCACTGAGGAAGCTACCACTGAAGGGTCAACTTCACAGCCAAAACCTGAAGAACCTTGTACAATCACGATTACAACCACTTTTGACTGCTTCGCTGCCTTCCTTCGTAAGATTATTCCTATGCTGGAGCCCAACTCATCGCTTGCTGTCAACACCCATCTACGGGGTACCCGAGCATAACGGATATTCAAGTTTATCATGTTAGCCGACCACAGCGCTTTTTACACTGGCTAAGCAACTGCGTCACCTGGTATTCCCCTTTAACCATTTTCAATTTTTTTTATTGTACTTTTGAGTCGTGTCATTTTTGCGTGTCGATGAATAAAGTACAGAAAAGTTCTGTCGTCATCGTCTCCCCATCACAGGGCGTTTGGCACTAATTTATCAAAATTTTGTTCGCTGAATGTGGGCGTACCATTCTGATACGCCGGACAGTGAATAAGAAGTCCGACTCTTTGGTCACTCAGCATCTTGAGTGGGGAAGATAAAATGTTGACCTTGGTTTATGAATCCTTGTCCTACGTTGCGTCAGTTGCATCCTCTTTTCAGAACTTAGCATTCCGATCTGGATGTTTAGGATAAGATACTTACAACCTGACAGCTAGATTCAAAGAGTCCTGGTATGGCATGCTAATTCATGTGACATCAATTATGAATGTATAGAGAAACTGGAAAATGAAAATTGCTCTTTAGAGTCACACTTTTGTGTGTAGGATTCTTCTACAACGAACTTAAATGCGATTTCTAGTTTTAGCAGCATTGATCCAGTTGGCATGTCAGTATTAACTTGGAATGTAACATGGGGGATTTTGTCGGAAATTGTGTAGCGTTCCGTTGCGTCTTCTGTTTTGTTTGTGCTTTTGCGCCCAACAATATACACATCACTTGCAACTAACACTGGTTTCCACTAAATTTGTTTCCTGTCAATGAATTCGTCGATTTTTTATGGATGTCCTACAAAAAGTGAGGGTGCATTAAGACTCTAACGTGTCTAATGCCTGCATGTGTTTTCCTATGACCCAAAGCAAATCTTCGGACAATTTGTTCAACAAGTCCTCTGTATTTTACGAGACACTAAAGGAAGCAATAAACTTAGCAGCTCAATTTCATTTTCAGGAGAGAGAGCTCAGAGCGTTTGGATGTATACCCACAACCTGAGATCCAGCAGAATCAAACGACTTTAACCCACATCCCAAAGGCGCGTCCTAATTATTCCGCAGGTAAAGCTGCAAGAAGCGTCCTAAAAGCAAACGATCGAAAAAGCCCGATTCGCATAAACCTCAGTTGTCCAAAATACATTCCAAGTTATGTGAGATCCCTTAGCTATGGAAATCTGTCAACTTTCTCCATGGATTGGGTTCCAGAAGAAACAAAGCTAGCTGTCATGATAAGGTAGGGGCGTCTGACTCTGTAGGTGCCTTTCAGAGATAGCAGTTAGCCGAGCAGACGCTAGAATTAAGGACTGGAAACGTCAGAAAAATACCCTGAAGGGGAAGCAGAAGACTGACTTAGGATAAGTCCCTGTAGCTTTCCCTCCGACACCTTGCAATCAGACTCTCAGTTGTGCTGTCTGTGCCCTGCAAACGTTCCTGCAAAGCGTGGACAATTCTGTTAATAAAACCTTTTTGTAATTTACAAAGCTGCATACTGCTGATTGCTGTGGCCTTTTAGGTTATGGTTAATCACATAGGGCAAGTTAATAATAAGCCGGTAAAGCAGAACACTACGGTCTCTCATAATGCACCCAGCACCATTGGAAGCTCAACGATTGGTTCCTTTATACACTTTAATCCAGACTCAAATTTCTTACTTCTTGTACAAGAAATACAGGGTCCTTCTTAACCAAACGGGCATGTAGAACCCCTTGCTTGTTAGGTGTATTCAACTGTGACAGGACCTGGTTTTGAACACTTAAATGGGTTACTTGCAACTCTATACCACACTTCAGGGCCTTTAGCCTTTTAATAAAATGATTTGCATGTCCTTCAGTTTTTCAGCACTTTCAGCATCTCAACTCGCCTTATATTCCAGGTTCCCTTTATCCAGAGCCTCCTTAGGCTTAACCTTAATAGTCTCAAATTCCCGTCTAACCCATGTATTTGATTGTCTACTGGTATTATATTTTTTTCCAACTTTTTAACCAGCTGTGCAAAAAGGAAGTGGACAGCTGCATACAGATTTTTACTGGCAAGGTCACTTAGTCGCCTTCGAGACTGGCCTCGATACCCAAGTCTCAATGAACAAAATTATGCACCGGAGCTCCTCTCTTTTTCAAAGGTTCCAAGTATTAGCAAATGCTGGTAATTTGTAAAAGCTGATGACAATGGTCGGTTTCCTCTGTTAGAGGCTGGGTCAACCGCTGATGGGTTTCCGGTGGTTTCCTGTTGATGTTTGCAACCGCTGATGGGTTTCCGGTGGTTTCCTGTTGATGTTTGCTTGAAAACGTCAAACAATGTTCCAGTAGTAAACAGGTTGCACTTATGCTGCTATCAGTCAGTTCCCTTTTCGAAGAAACAGGTAGAAGTATATAATTCAAACGGGTTCACAGCACAACAAGCCTCCCTACCTGTCTAAGGGTCAAGCCGTTCCCTAAGGCTTAACTTCTAAATTAAAATTTTCAAGATTATTGTCCAACCGTCCTCTTGAGCAGAAAAATAAAGAATTGCAGCTGAAACAGCGACCGTCATTCTTTGAAAACATAAACATTCTTGCGATCGCCGTGAACAAAGGTGTTAACTCCCCTTTAGCCCCTCAAAATGCTTAAAGCAATATAAGTTTTTTAAAGAAATACAAATAATTCAGGGGACGTAACGCTTCATTCACAGGTCGCTAGCCAGGCTTGGTAAGGGCCGCGCGCCTCAAAACTAATGTGAAAGCGGAAACGAAACTTAAGGACATGATAGACACATCTAACTCATGCTTTGAAATTGACAATTTACTTTGGCAAGTTAAAGCTTCTAACTAACAATACATATTTAAAATTGTTAAAACAAGAAATTCATGAGCGTAGCAACCAAGCAAAAGAAACAAAATATTGAACATATAATCACGCCTTACGGAAGTACAAGCCTCGTAAAAGGGCGCAAATAGCCAACGCATTCTGAAAGAGAATGGATGTGGATTAAAATAATGCGTTCTTACGTGAGCCGAGAAACAAAGAAAACATGTGCCCACTCTTGGAAAAGAGACAAAAGGAAAAAGAAGCAAAAGCGAAAGAAAGAAAAAGAATAGGCTTATCTGGCAAAGAATAAACCGTGTTATTTGTTTAAAGGCAAATTCACTCTTCTCTATGATGAAGAACAAGAGCACCTTGAAAGAGTTGGAAGCGGGCTGCTGCTAAGACGATTCCTAGTGCGCATGAATGCTCGAAGTTTAGCCCAATAATAAATAAGATTGGTTTATGGTGCCCAAGCAGGATTTTGCTTACGTTTCCAATTGATGAGGAACTGCTGCTTTCCGCCGAGACCCTTGTGGTTAAGGATTGCTTCAACTTCACATTCCAGTGCACATTCTCTCATCACTAATAGCCATTATGTTTGTCTGTCAGGTAGGAGCTTATAATGGCATGATTTTATAAGTGACGCATGGAAAAGGCGGTGAATATTAAGACTTGGTGGGATGTCCAGTAAGTGAGAGACTTCTCTAACTTTTCGCATAACTTCTTAATGCCCTATAAGACGCTCTTTAAATTTAGGACATCGTTATGCATACTTGTTTGTTGTTGGTACCAACACCGTGCTTAAATTACACTTCCCTTCTCTTGGAATATGCTTATCGTTGCTGTTGTTTTCTAGCTTAAGCAATCTGCCGAGTTGCTTTTGCTGCTAACATCCTGAACTTCTTTGTCATTTGCGGAGACTAGTAGTAAAGGACTAATTCATGGCTTTTTGTGGTGGGTCGATCTTGTATCTTTACTTGAAAAGGAAAAAGACGTGTGCTTGACTGCGTAGTTGTACTATGCGCAAGCTACAGCGCTGGTGGAAGTTTTTCCCATTGGGCCTGGTCGAGCTTATTAAGCATTCGTAGCATTTAGTCTAACGTACAATTTGTTCATTCCATTTTTGTCCATCTGTCTGCGGAAGAAAGGCTGTGCTTAAAGCTCTCTTGATCTGAAACTTGTTGGCAAAAGCTTCTCAAAATGAAGAGAGGAAACGAGCATCGCCGTCCGAAACAACTGAATTTGGAACTCAATGAAAACGCGCAATTTCACGTACTACAAATCTGCAGTATCTTCAGCTGTTGCAGTGATTGCGATAGAAGTGAACCATTTTGCTTAGTCGAGCCACAACTAAAAGAATAGCATTATAACCCTTGGCGGTCTGTGGTAAGGCGCTAATGAAGTCCATTGATATTTCAGCCTATTTCCTCGTTTATCTGGGAGCCTAAGGAATGACTTAAAGCACAGGTTCCATCCACGACTGGTAGCTCAGTCAAAAAAGGTAAATGGTGTCACAGTTTACTTGCTCTGGAAACTGAGAGGCATACAACGCCAGTACCCGTGCATTACATCAGGGTCTACAGAGACAAGGATGTTAGCAGGATGCTGGCATGGTGCTGTCCAAAGCCGTGAAAGGTTGCTGCGCTGTGTTTGGTTCATCGGTGCAGCTACATTGTTGGCAATTACGATGCTTCGGCACAAAAACCTGGAAAGAAGCCACTGTGACATGCGCTAGCTCGCGAAGGGATTGTGTAGTCGCCCTTCTGCAACCGTGGCAGCACAGCCACGGCAGTAATTCGGAGATTAAATACTGCGGTTGCAGCAAAGGAGCTGCTGCTACTGCCGCCTCAAGTGCGTGTTGTTTATTCGAGATATTTGCTGCTGCCGCTCCCGCTGCAGTTGCTGTTGCTGCTTCTCCGACAGTTGCTTTGAGCTGCGCCTTGGCTTGCGTATGCCGACACGCCGTTCCACTGGCTTTAAGCCACAGTATCCGGCCTACGTTGTCTTTGTCTCTGAGCCTTTCTCATATCCGGTGCCATACTCCAGCCACGACGCCATTGGTGCAGGTTCCAGTTCGTATGTGTCCTGCACAGGACTCACATGCAAGTTGCTGGTCTCTTTCTTTCTCATGTTTACTTCTCACACGGAGTCTGTGCGTGATGTCGCACTTTGGAAGAATGCCGATACATAGACGCTCTCAGAGTGTCAGGCGAGAAACTCGAACAATTGCCAAAGTGCCACTGACACGAATGTAAGAAACGATTTCCGCAGTCTTGTTGAGCTCGGTCTTGGTGTTGGGATCCACTAGACGCACACCGAGTGCTTGACGCAGAGGGGTGATCGCGGTGCAGGCGTTGCCGTTAGCCGTTTTGCTGTCACTTGACATTTTCTCTGGCATAGGTATTCCCGAGACGTGGGCGACGTAAGGCAATTCCCTGAGGCCCTTGCCCGCAGACAATAGCTGAAAGCTACAACTACGTTTCCTCCGATAGCAGCAACCACTCAGTGACATTTTTATAGAATCGCTATTATTTTTTTTGCTGCGCGTTTTACGTCTCCCCAGTGTCTGTCACCTCACATGCACGAGAGAGTCTCGCGCACACGTCGGACGGAGGGGGAAGCTTCGCAGCCGAAGAGCTCAAGAGGCTGCAGAGGCACAAAATCACAGCAGGAATGACAGATGCCCAGTTGGCCCACAAGGATCATCCTAAACCTCACTTGTGTTTTTTGCCTTTGCTCCACAAACCCCCAAAAGAAGTAAGTGAATTGAGTTAGATTGAGTTAGTGTTTCTCACCATCTCCGGTTGCTTAGAGGGGGCGCGCATCATCCCGCAAGACATGAGGGGCCCTGAAAGAGAAACTTTCGCCACAAGCTGCAAAACGTCAAATGGGATAAAGGAGGAACCTTAGCTAACCCTGTGGGGTTTACGAGGGAAAGCAGTAGAAAGCAAGACCACTAAGAAATACGCGAGGTGCTAGAGCTGCTTACTGCAGCTGGTGGCGAGTACAAGCGTAATTACATCGATTGGCATCCAGGTAACAATGCGATAATTGAGAGGGGCCGTGGCCTTCGCTCCATATTCCTTCCACAGGTAATCTATTATGCGCCGCGACTCGTACAGCTGAGCGCCGGTGTTTGCTGGGCGTCGCACGCAATTCAGTAGGCGGAAAGCTTCACGAGATATGCGGGTTCTTGCTGCTGCTGCTATTTCTGCAGTTGCTGCTTTCGTCTGCTGCAGCACAGCGTCGCTGTGCTTTGGGGCAGGATGGCAGGCAAAGGAGTATCAGATTTAGCAGAGACTCTAGAGGAATAGCAGAAAACGTCACCGGGCTGGCATGCATGCGCACATCACCTGTAGTAGCAGCAGCAGCAGCCGCTGCTGTCAGGAGGCCCTGCAGGGCGTGTCGATGGCTTACGATCTTCGAAATAAGGAAATTGAAGCGGCTTGCCCTGGGCCTTCAATTCATTCCTGAACCTGAACAAAGCAAAACCACCCAAGAATTCTACAGGTTGTACACCTAGAGATTGATACTCCGACTTCCATCTGCACTCAAGCGGCAATCGAGCCTCTATCAAACTGACGCTGCCACTCTCGAAGCATGTCACCCAGGCATGAAACACTAGGGCGCCTATGTGCCTATAGTGGGGGACGACGTAAGTGGCTATAGTGTGGGGACCCCCTAGGTAACGTGTTATATTGGGGGAGACTTGGCGTCGACCTCTGGTGTCTAGCTGTGAGGGTGTCGTGGGTTTGCCTCCTGCTCGCCTGGAGTCCTTGCAGTAGCCGCCAGTCTTGAGGGTCTCACGTGGGCAGGGCAGAGACAAATAATCAATTCGAAGAACGCTAAGGACCTGCAAGCATGAATATCCAAAAAGAGCTAAATCCAAATTCTGAATAAACTCTGCGTGGCACGCTCTAGTGGTGGTCAAGGTACTACAGGAGGCAGAAAGATAGAGACAGAGAGGAAAGGATAGGAGGGAAAGAAAACAGTTTTAATGGCAAGAGGAGATTGGCGCACCTCACGGACTCGGCGACAATAAGGGCTCGGTTCATACCTGAGCCGAAGGACAAGAGACATGTCGGCATAGACTTTAAAACCAAACCCCTAGACAAAACGTCATCACCGCACATTCTTGTGTGCCTCCTAAATTCCAATCCCGTCACCCCCCGAGTTTCGCACTCGTAAAGAATGAGGGGCTTTGCAGGTCTTTTGCAGGCTGCAAGGTTAGACGCAGGAAGGAGGCCATTCCCCAGACGTAATACGTCCACAAGGGCAAGAAGAGCGGCGTCTACGTAAATCCAAACTCCTGGGATGGCATCCTGTATGGTCAGGAGCAAAAGGCAGATGTAATGGAGGAGGTACCTGAGAGCGCAAGACACACACCGACGAAGAGGACGAAAAGGGCGGACCCAAGCTGGAGGCCCTTCCATTTAAATTTCGGGAAATAAAGTAGCAAACCGGGAGTATTTTGCCGTTGCTGCCTGATCAACAGTTTGGTGCTTTCTTTCTGTAGTTGCGATACAAATAGACCCCCTTGGCAGAGCTAAGGCTACCGCGTCTGTCAGGCGGTGCTGCAGAGCGGGGCACAGCAGGATTGCAGTAGTGAGCATAAGGCCAAAAGTTTAGTTTACTTCTTCTCACTTTGGAGAGGTCGCCAAGGCCGCGAAGACTCCGAGTTTAGAGCAGAACTCCCACCACTGGGTGTCAGCGTGTCCCATGGTGTGTCTGCAGGAAATAAAACTGAAATAGCTTTTAGGAATACTTAATTAATAAACAGTGGCTTTAATGAAAAATAAGAGCCTTCTAAAACGATGCGCCAGGGTTCGGCACTCCATGGAGCTGAGAGCAGCGCTTGCGGTCGCACGCCCCCACTTGCCACTTGCGTGCAAAGCCAATGGCGTCTGCGTGTTTGATTCCTAAATTGAAAGTTATTTTCCAAAGAATGCAGTAAAGCAATAAAATGTGTTGCTCTTGTTTGTCGGTAACTTTATTTCGCTGGAACCGCACCCGAGAGCGTACCACAAGCGCTGTGTGCATCGACAGAATCGCTCAGCACTGGTGCTGTCTGCACACTCCACTTGTTCCCTTTCTTTTCTAAATATTCTTAAGGGCATATAATGGAAAAGTGTTCTGAAAGACTCAATAAACGACTACCGTCTCCATTCGCCCCTCTACACAACAGAGCAGATGTAGCAAAGCGGCTTAGATGAGGCTGACGAGAGGAACACTACTTTTGTTTAACGCCGAGACTGTTAAGCCAGTAAACTTCACGCCAGCCTTTAACATTCCGTCTCAACCAGAACTAAGCATCTAAATTTTTTCCTGTGGGCCTCCCTTCCATCGGGCGCCGTCACCGTAAGGGACACTGTATTGGCATCAAACCAACCAGAGGCTTGTCAGTGAAGCCCAACCGAAATTCTCTAACGAAATGCCTTTTTCCAAGCCGAAGACATTACGTCTCATGAGTAGGTGTTAGCTACAGGGATGAAGGAAGGCATTAATTATACTTCTATATTTCTCCATATTTGTCGTCATCACAGACGAAGCTGGTCAAAAACTGTGCCCATTGGATTATCGGCCTCGATGAAGACAACAAGGCTGACTACTGGGCTGCGGCGCTGGGAGAGGTTCCTGCCCTCCATTCTTCAGAGTGTTTTAATATCAAAAGCCCTCTCCGTTTGCGTGGGTCTGCAACAAGGAAGAGGTAAAACGATAAATGCCGCGGGTGCTTAAACACCTTGTTCGGTACCCTGCGTAATTTACAGCTCATCGTGAGCGTCATAATCTTCAGTCTCGCCTTCGGCGTGGAAGAGCAGCTGGGGCTGAGCATTCCAGAAGTCTGCTGGCTGTTTCCAAGACCAAGAGGAGGGCCTGCCTCGCATCACCGAAACCTCCAAATGGCCGGCTATGGGGCAACCTCGCCCGCAATTGCTGTAACTGAAGCTGCAGCGCAGCAGAGGCACAAAACACAAAACCAAAACCCTAACCACAAACGGGCTCGCCTTCTGTCATACCCCCTTTTTCCTCCTTGCTAACAACTGCCTCGCACTGCCGCCCTAAGGAGAGCAGAAAGAAAAAGACGATGAAATGTAATGGCAGACAGGATGACAATTAGAGGCAAAATGATCAAAGGATCAACAGCAGAAGGCTACGCCTGTTGCTGTCTCTCGATGTTCAGACTGACGCATGTTCTTTAGAGGCCTGTAAGTACGAGTCAAGCAAAACATTCCGCAGCTTCACGGCTGCGCGAGTTCTCCAAATGTCCCCTCCCTCTCCACACTCAACCACAAAACGCGAGTCCCAACCCTCCATGCCTGGAGAAGCTCCCACCTGCAGCAGTATCATGGAAGCAGCAGGGAGAGTGAGCTATTCTAGGCAGTAAATCATGTCTAGTTGGTGGCTAGCTACGCGTTTAGCTAACACTTTTGCGAAGGCAGCTAGCCCCCTGCCACCCCCACTTAGCCAAGGTTATAAAAGAATGGCATTTGTAGCAGCATTCGAAGAAACGCCAGCAAGAAACAAGAAAAGCAGCAACAGCAAAACAACAGCAGCAACAACAGCTGCAGTCGTTGCGGTGCATGAGCCCACCTCGTGGTTAGGGGAAAGCGGTGCCTCTGACTCTCCTGCCCTCAGGATTGCTTGGCTCCCCACAAGCTCAAGGACGATTGTGTTGCCGCACTTTACGGGGGCCCCTGCGCCTACAGAAGATGAGGGATGGCCAGAGGGTTGCTGCGGATCCAGGGGGGTTGGCTGTGGGAGAGCCGAGGGGCGCACCAGCCAGAGAGTAGTAAAACCGTCTGTGCTGGGCTGTGCAGTCTGACGGGACAAACAAATAGCAAGCAAAGACCAAATAATAAAAAACAAATAAACAAAATAATTTGTACACATCCGAAAATGCAGATGCAAAATCATGGGGGAGGCTTCTGATGCGAACTAAGGCGGGGCCAACTAACGTATGAGAGACTGCAGCAGCAATGCAAATATCGCGGGCAGTAGCGACGAGAATAAGAGGAGTTAAGGCAACAAAACAACAAAAATAAAGGCGAAAAGCAAACCGGTGAAAGGTGCTCCATCTGAGCTCAGCAGTTATTATCCGGCAGAGTTCAATGTCTCAATCACAATCGAAAAGGCATCTATTTACGGAAACATGGCGTAAACCCAGTGTAGACTGAAGCATAGGGTCCCAAACAGGGCCGCCTCAATATAATAGAAGTGACTGGAGATGGAGAGAGACTGGAGAGACGCCGAGAT
Organism: Eimeria falciformis; assembly: GCA_002271815.1. Classification (NCBI taxonomy): domain Eukaryota; phylum Apicomplexa; class Conoidasida; order Eucoccidiorida; family Eimeriidae; genus Eimeria; species Eimeria falciformis. The sequence goes on from NPHX01000654.1 coordinate 488,040, forward strand.
ATAGAATCTGTTGACACACCACTGCTTGACCCATTGATCCTGAACCCCATGAGATCTTGCCGGAGTACAGCCTGAAATACACGAGAAGCAACAACAACACAAAAGGTATTAAAATGCTCACACTTGTGCAAAGCAGCACATCCCAATAGGCAGCAGCAGCAGTAGTAGTGGCGGTGATGGCATTTGTGTTGTAAGACCAGCAGAGGCAGCTCACGTGTGCCCTGATCTTTCATGTACAAGAGCAATAGCACTGCCGTAGGTAATAGCCCGCGTTACCCCGAGGGCTTTCTGGAGGTTTGAAATATAGAAAAGTGCCAGGAGGGCACCGCAGTACCGAACCCTCCGTCCTTTATCCATCGTAGGTGCAAAGGGTGGAAAACTCAAGCGTGTGGAATTTACAATATAAAAAATAAAAATAAAAGCATTAACCAGAATCTCGTGAGTAACGCAAAAAAAAGAATTTCAAAGGATCCACCCAAGCTTTGGTTCCGATTACACCAAGAGCTTTCGGCGATTTAGGGGAAAGCGGCAGTTCGTCTCTTTATTTCCTGCTGTCTCGTTAAGAAAATAAAGTGTCCTGTCTCCGTAACAAGAAAAATATCACTGTCTTGCCCTCTTACAGGTTCCGATATCTTTTAAATCCGAGCAGTTAGGAGAGATGTGGCAGTTGCATGCGCTGCTCCCCAATCACTTGGGATCAAGAATCTTATTAATTCTCTTAATAAGCTCTCACTACTTAGTATTTTGTATTTGTTTTGCGTGAAATTCTTTGCTTTCTACAGGCACCTTTACCATTCGGTAAGCGTTGCATCCCTATTCCAACATAACAACCATCGTTGTAACATGCTGAACTGAGTCTTAGTGATATGCAGCAAGCAACTTAGACTTTGGATTGTATATGCACCTTATGTACAATTTGATACAACAGCACTAGCTAACCAAAGCTAGCCGCAGGATGCGGGAGTGAGTAGGCAAGCACCCGACCATCGCCACACACTAAAGGCCATCAGCTTGAGGCTAGCCCTCAGGCTGAGCTATGGCGAGAGGCAGATTAATAGAGAGTTTCATGGAATCAGGCTAGCTATGGCGCGAGGCAGATTAATAGAGAGTTTCATGGAATCAGGCTAGCTACGGCGAGAGGCAGATTAATAGAGAGTTTCATGGACCGGAATGTTTTTGTTTTAAGATATCGTCATGTTCCATATTCTAGTGCTACTGCTATGTAAATAGCACATTAAAAAGTAGCTCTTTTGCTCTTTGTATA
>NPHX01000654.1:490097-520491 GCA_002271815.1 Eimeria falciformis
TTTAACGATACCCTAGTCCTTAGGGAGGGCCACGTCTCAGCCTCATGCGACCTTTGCGTGCTGGCATGTATGGCCGGCCTACTCCTGCCCTAGCAGCCAGCAGAGTTGATAAAAACTTCTGCTTCCCTGATGTATCGAACTTCGACGTCGAGGATTTGTTGCTTCCTGGAGGAACCTAGGTGGAAAGGTTGAGCTTCCGTTGGTCCGAATTTGCGGCACATAAGTCGGCATACCCCATATACGCCATGAATACTTGTGTATTCTCATATACACAATACTGAAAATGAGGCCACAACTCTTCTGACTATTCACGCGGAGGGAGGAGTCCCTCAGTTCTCCTTTAAGCTTAAAGATTGTTTGTCGGGCTAGCAATAAACAGCGAACGCAAACAACAGCCATTTTCCCTGCATATTTCTGCAACGTGTACACGCTGTAGGTCATCTCCAGCAATCGATAACCACGCGAAAGCAAAACAAAATGAGAATGAGAGTAGGAGTCAAAGATACATATGTACACATGCCGAAGTAGATTTAGACATATACATCGGTATATATACATATAATCTATATGTGTACATATACGTCGAATAGAAGTGTTGCTCTCGCTTCTACAAGAAAATGCAGGGCGGTTTGGCTCAGACTGCTGATTTAATTTTTTATTGAAAGTTCGGTGCTTAAAAATATGTTAGGTGATCTGCATCTTGGCGGCCATTTTGCAACAGATTTACCGCCATCGTATGGTATTCTTGAGTCCAAGTCAGTTGGTTGCTCCTCAGCTAAAATCCGGCTGTGTTTTCAGGATATTTAGCAGGCAACATGAACAGTCCCTTCTGATGTTGCTTGGGAATAATGCAGCTTTCCACAACACAGGGACGTTGCCTGTCCTTGAATGTGTCCAGTTAGAGAAAGGGTTTGGAGCCGAGACAAAAAGATCCCCGAGCATCTCTTTTTTCGCAATTACTCACACGAGGCCTTCACAAGAAAAGCACCTGCTCATTGCATCCATCCATTCACCCGGCGTGGCTCAGCGGAAAGGCAAGAGGACTGTTGCACAATCTACGGGCTGTTCATGACCTGAGTATTACGTTTCGGTTGTTTCTGTGTGCTGCAGCTAACTATTAGACTCCACACTTTTGATCATCCTTGAGGTGCTCCCTGCACTGGGGGCACTGCTTCTGCAGAGCCTCAGTGATACCCACAGATGTTTCACAGTGTCAACGGCCTTCTCATATTTGGCTGCAGATAAGGGCTGGTCTTATTTGTAACATTACTTTGATGAAGTGTAACTTGTGTTCCTTCATCGACACGCAGTCGCCAAAAAACAGCGACGCCTCTTTTAGCAAGAGGGAAACAAATATAATTTGCAAAGTCAAAAAGATTATCGTTTGTATCAGCCCTAGTTTGTGTATGGCAAGGTTAGGCCTCGCAGACAGAATGAGAAACGAGTCACAAGCTTTTACTTCTACAGGCCCGTTCCGTACTTGTAGGTCGCCACCTTGGAATATCAGAAAAAGCTCATTTCCTTTCACGTCAAGAGGAAACATGTTGACGTGTCCTACAGTCAACAGGATGGCTGATCTTCACGCGGTTGGTCTACGGGTCTATTTTCCATTTCCCTGTCCCGCATTAGCTGGGGCATTTCATTCGTTGAGTCCCGCCGAGTTAAAATGCTGTGCCATGGGCAGAAATAGTCCCTTCTCATTTTGAAAAGATACACCCCCATGCATCTATTTACCTCAATCGAGGTGCCATGAATTACTCACATAGCGAGACAGCTGCGCAAGAGCATTATGCCGAATAAGGTAAATAATAAAGGAAGATTCTACTTTGTGATATTTGGACGCGCTTTCTCTTGTTTCTAGGTTAGGCCAGCTAGGATCCAACTGCAATAAGTTTTCTGGCAACGCACATGTTGATCCAGGTTTTCGCTTATCAGTGTAATAGTTAAGTTTCTCTTCTCCACCGGTACAAATTCTTACTATATGGCTTCCAAGACAATCAGCACACGAGGGGGGTGTCGCCGTCTGAAGCCCGCGATGTCGTAGAGTGCCTTTCAACTCTTCACTGAATACGTTTTCCTTGGGTGACACCGAGAGCTGTAGCACGGCCTCAACTCTCCTCCCCACAGGATCTGTATGGGAAGAAGTTCCCGTCTTATAAGGAATTGTGCTTTGTTTGTCGCCACGAAGCCTCCTATAATCGATTTAACGGTGAATCGTCGATGGGGAAGAGCTTTCTCATTTACCGGTTCAAAAGCTTTAAGCAGACGCAGACCCTAAGCAACACCTGAGCATTTTGTTAGATGTCAATTGAGTAGGCTGCATGTGGCTTGAGATGTTTAAGTCAGTTCGTAAACTTGGTTTCACCCATGAGACCACCGTAGACACAGATACTGAAAGCTTTTCTTTTGATTGCACCATGGTATGCTATTTCTTTTAATCTATCTTTTCCCTCTTGATCTTCAATGTTCCAGTCGAACAGACAAGGGATAACTGGCCATTACCTACAAGCTTTGGTGGTGGCATGGCCAATGGCCTTCGTGGTGACGTGATTTTTCTGACGCAGGCAATCTGGAGAAAATACGACAAAGTCACCACTCTTCTCTCCATAGCCACGTTAGTTAGTGTATCTTGTATCTACGCTCTTCGCATTATGCCAATAGTAACGCAGGAAGCCATTGAAAATGAGAGAGTAGTGCTGTCAGGGCTTCCCTTGCTGCGATACGTTCTGAGCACTTCCTTCGACTTTATGGGAGCAGCTGAGCGCTTGCGCTGTGCAGAGGGCCACCTATTTGATTGATAAAGGAGATGCCTTGCTGTCTTGCGTCTCTGTGCTCACTGCGAGGAACTTGACTTAAGCGACATACCCTCCGCCAGTGGGAATTGGACCGCTTGATGCGATACTGATCTTGAAATTTCAGCCAACAACAGTACGGAGGACCTTACAACTGGAGGTTTCTGCTTCGAGACGTATCTTGTCTGCACTCGATGCATGTCAGCTGCAAAGTCAGTAATTGACCTCGGCGCAGAAAACACCACTGGCACGGTCCTCTTCTCTATGCAAAAAATACCGGCCGGCCGGTTCAGCTCCTTCCCGACATTCTGTAGTTGAGTAGATTGTTGGGCTGCGAGGCTCGTGAGAGTACTGTGTGCGTGCGCAGCCCTGAAGGAAGGGAAAGCGGTATGCAGAAGGTTTTTAAAGTGCTACTGGCAGCGTGACGAAGTCGACGTGCATTTGAAACATCGTAAGATTATGCCTTTCAAGGAGCCGGCACGGCAACCCTTAGTGCATTCTCAGGGGTAACTGACTTCTTCGTGACATGGAGGAAACAAGCTTTTAACGCCATCGTGCCGCTGTGCAGTCCGTAAACAATTTTCCCACACAAATGCGCAGCCTCTCCGGTGCCGCATGTTGAAGCTCGAATATACCGAAGAGGGTGAACAGGTGTGCATCCACAGATTTTGAAGATGGAATGGTTGCCTCAAGTACTTTAGGCCAAGGTTTGCGGAACCCCGCGAAGCATCATTTCGCCAATGTATGGATTCTCCAAGACAACTCCCAGGAGAACCATAAGGCGAATTCGAAGCACTCAACCCTAGAGCAGATGTTGAGCCACAAATCAGTAAATTGCGACGCGAAGACAGCTGGGACTGTCCTTACTTTAATGCGCCCCCATGAAGCAATATTTGCTAGGTAGACGCATAACCAACTACTCTTTGTATTGTCCTGCAGCACAAAACTAACCAAGGACTGTCGCCATTAGCTAAGCGCAGCAGTTCATAAGGTAGCGTTCTTTTTATATGCGGTGTTGTGCCCTAGCAGAAAGCCAAATCCTCTGCTTTTTGCCATGCTGCACAAAGCTGGCAAAGAACGTGCTTAGAAAAGAGCTGCTGCCTCTTGCTGTTCCTCCGGAATCTCAAACGCGTCAAACCCCATCGCCTGCATGTCGACTTTGCATCTGCACCGCTTTCTTGCCTTTGACCATCACGTAGTCTATTCTTGTGAAGTCGCCACATTTCTGGACCATCACCCTAGGCACCCTAGAGCCGCTGGGGATGGGCAACTGAACACTTGACACTAGTTGAGGCCCGGCTTCGCAACCCAGCGCCTGAATCAAATAAATGCTAAGGTAAGGAAGTCTTTTGTTTGCGCGTTCAGTTGCTTTTATGCTGGCAGCTTGGTGGCCGCTTTGCGCGTGGACGAACAACCTTGCTTTGCAGACAAAAGAGGCCCGAGTTGCACGCGGCACGAAAGGGCTCGTAAGTAAGTCAGCTCCCCCCTACGTCTCTTTCTGATGTCTTTTCGACACCGTCCACTCCGCCATCAGGATTCCAAGGCGAAGAGAGTGGAACATAAAAGTGAGGGGAAAATAAACTAAGAGACACTTGCGCCCCCAGCTCAGCTCGAAGAAAAGCACTCAGCAAAGAGGGCATCACAGCCAACACTTCAGGAGCCAGAGAAATCCATACGACTGCTGGGAGCCGAATTAAGTAAGGTCTTGCACGCCTTTCTTTTCTCCAGAAGACAAAGGAAGAAATGCATAAGTAACAACAACCGCAGCCACAGGGGAAAAGGCTTTCTAAATAGCTTTGAACACTGGGATCCAAGTATTAGCCCTGAGCTCTGAGGATGAGCGCGCGAAACCACGAGGTATGCTGATGTATCGATTGCAGCGCTATTCACGCCTTCCTCAGCTTTGTCGAGCACTCAATTCTTTCTGCTGTTCATGTCTTTTCGTTCTCTCCGAAGCTGTTCTGTGGAGTGGGTTGGCTTGTGGCGTGCCCTTCCAGCGGTTTACAAACGATATCCTAAGCCTGTACGCGGTTCAGAGCCAGCGTGTTTGATGAACTTCACATAAGGGACCGGTATTATCAATTCGATGCTAAAAAACTATTTTGTCTCACAGAAGTTAAATCACTGCATCATGTTACATTTGTTCCTAGGCCATTCTTGCTTTTAGCCTGAAGAAAAAGCTCTTTGCGTCCGACCAGAGCTGCGGCAAAGCGAAGTGTGCTTTGCCGAGGTACGCAAACCATAACAGAAAGAGTCCCTACGCTCCAAAGCCACAGGCTGAAGAAAAAGGCTTGGGAGAGGAATTGCTGAGAGGGAGAGAGGTCTTGGGATATAACGACACACAATCGCCGCCCATCGCAACCACAGGCCATTAGGAGTTCTAACAGCGCTGCGTTGTACTACCATTGCTAACATGGTGCGGCGCTTGTCACTCCAGGTGGCCCTGAACTCATCAGGCGTAGACTTTGGAGGTCTGAGGCTGAACAGTTGCGATACGGTGTGCTTTTCTGTATGGGGACCTCAAGCGCCTCCAGCCACAGTTTTGCAGGCTTGCAACGCTGTCAATATCAAAACCTACGCGTTCTGTGTTTCGTTTTTGCACAACCTCGTGCTAGGCAGATGGATGGCAAGTTGTTATCGAATTGCAGACGACAGCAAATATCTTTCCTGTAGCAATCGCCTCCTGTATGGCTCACGATTGCTAGCCGTTGTGCCTCTAGTAGCCTTTTATTATGCGACCTAGAGGCATGGGAACACCTTAACCACATCATTTCCTGTTTGCATAGCTTCCCCTCAGTACCCACCAGCTGAAACAAATCCTCACAATTCTGGGATACCGCTCCCCACAGTCACATTTCCAAGCCATCATCAAAAATAACATGCCGTTGTTTGGCTTGCCGTTAGCTGTGAAATGCACTGGGCACATGGCGCAGATTAGCGACGTGGTCAAGCAGCCCGTAGGCCAAATCCAGAGTAAAAACAACCAAGCTTAGTCTTCTGCGTAGAAGCCAAAAATGAAGAATACGTAAGGCTTTGGCGTGCACCGGCTAATTATCTTATTCGCAGCTTGTTTTCCTATTCCATGGGTTCCTCCTCTTCGTCTCCATTCTGGGCCTTTGCTTCCTGAGTCACGAGCTTCACGCCGTATTTGGTGCCCGCCTTGCACACGCCATCCTCATCCAGTTCGCACACCTGCGTGAGGGAGCCGCAGGATGTTCCGTTGATCAAACGCCACGTGCCAAGAGAGAAGCCTTGCACCTTGAAGCTGTGCTAATTACAACTTTCGACAAAGTTGCACTTAAGAATTCATGAGAAAGGGAATATGTATAGGAAATATGCGTATCGAGAGGTACACAAAGGATGTATATGTACGGAGAAGTATACATAGGAGGTATATGTAAACGTCAGCTTTGGTTTGCACAGGGACTAATAACGGGCACTTACAATCAGGTTGAGTTGGTTCGGGTCTGTGTTAGACCGCGCCAACACGCCTCGGTCGCCTTTTTTGAGCTTTCCCGAAATAAGGAGAGGAGCCAGCTTGGGCTTGATGTATTGTTCGAGGTATCTGTACGGCAGGCAGTATGCCACAAACACAGAGAATAAGCATTCTCCAAGCGTAAATTACCGCGAAAACACTACTACGCATGAGACACAAAACGCCAAAAAATATCAGTAACAGTAGAAACCAACAGACCAGCAGCCTGGGTGACCTTGGGAACTCACTTTCCCATGCGGCGACCGCCGTATTTATGGGACCATGCGCGTTCCAAAATATAATTCATCGCGGAGGATGAAACTTTGAAGTCGACTCCTTTGCTTGCTAAACTTTTCGTAAGGGCAGAAAGCTTGAGGCCGAGGACGCCCTTCATGGCTGCGTCGTTCAGGGGCTCGAAAATCTGCAAACACAAAAGAATGGATAAAAGTATAGATCTGTAGAATTCTACGAGTATATGCATTTTTAGCAAGAGAGACAGATCTGTACACATACATATTACTGTATGCATACATATATACATACATATACATATATAGATATACACATAAAGATACATATACATATCAATGTGCGTATGTATATAAATACACCAATTAAAAAAATCATATGCATACCATAAACATGAAAAAATTTGCATAAACATATACACATACGTGTGTGTTGACGTGCAAGGGCCAATTATGTACAAGTGGCTATTAGCGGCTTACGATGATTTCGCTCATCCGCCCCACAACTTGGGGTTTGAAATATCCGAACACTTCCTTAAGCACCTTCTGACGCATGCGTTTAAGTACATCGCTTGGAGACTTTCCTGTTCCTTTGAAGGCGGGAGAGGGTGTGCCAGCTTCCTCCAGTTTGGAAGCTTCTTTCTCGTTACCGGCTGAGAGCGCACGTGCCTCTTTGTAGCCCTCGAGGATATACTGCTGGCCAATGTTTGAAGTCAGGATAATAAGACAGTTCGTAAAGTCCACGCGGTTTCCCTTAGAGTCAGAGAGACTCCCCTCGTCCAACATCTGGGCGCAATCAAAACCAAACAGAAAATGCCAAAGCAAACATTTACTACCCCCGATGCTCCTCTCCCCATTACTCCGTCAACAATTGGCAGCTACGCCATGAGAGCTAAGCAAGGAACGGCCATCAAATACGGATACAAAGTGGAAGCCGAAGAGTAGGGGAGAACATACGGGCAGGAGGAGAGACCAAAGGTTCTTGTGAGCGTTTTCGACTTCGTCAAAGAGAACGACACTGTGTGGCTTCTGTCTGACGGCCTCGGTTAGCTGGCCACCCTCATCGTTGCCCATGTACCCAGGGGGGGGGCCAATGAGCCGTGAAATGCTGTGCGCTTCTTGGTACTCCACCATGTCCAGACGAATCAGGTTCTTCTCAGACTCAAACATCTCTTCGGCAACTGCCTTCGCAAGCTCAGTCTTACCAACACCTAAAGGGAAAAATCGAGACCATCGCCGCAACACAGCCAAACAATAACATCCCTTAAATCGATCTGTTACTCAAGAGAAAAGTTCAAGGTGTATGAAGGGTTTCAGTGCGCACCAGAGGATCCGAGGAACAAAAAAGTGGCCAGGGGTTTGTTCTTGGGGCTGAGGCCAGCGCGTTGAATCGCTAGCGCATCAGATACGGCTTTCACGGCTTGGTACTGTCCCACCACTCTCTGCAGAGAATATGAAAATACGGCAGACAGTGACAAACGTGAAAAGGCAGAGAAACAGAGCGAATAGTCGCAGGGAAAGAGAATAACCTAAACTCTGAACCTTAAATCCTAAACCCTAACGCACTCAGTGGTAGTTGGGAGTGGCTTTGTGGCTCACGAGAGAAAGGATATCGGCCAGACGGAGAACACGCGAGACCTCGTCCTCTGTCATTTTGCCCATTGGAATGCCCGTCCAGATACTGAGGACGTGTGCTATGTCTTGAACGGTAAGCTCCAGCCTCCTCCCTCCCTAAAATACACCAAATCAAGCATTTTCTCTGCAGCAATCATGATGTGTATAAAACAGAAGGAATGATTGACGAATCCTGGTGTTGCGATTGGTGTGGTTTGTTGACACACAGCTCAGGCTACTTACAGCAGTCATAGCCTCTAGTTGTGCAAGCACATCCTTTAGGGCCTGTAGCTCCTCGGGGGTCTGAGAAAAACAGTGAGGCAGATAAAAGCCGGCAGAGACACATGTCGGGACGGAAGGATGCCGGTGCAAGGGAGTAAAGGAAACACAGAAACCATGCGGAAGAGAAAATCTGTTTAAGTGGCAGAAACGTACAACTTCGGAGCCTTTTTTCTTTGCTTCCGCGATTTGATTTTTCAGCAAAGCGATTCTCTTGTTGTAGGAAACCTTCTTCCAAGAGCAAGACTCATCCAGCAAGTCCAAGGCCTTATCCGGGAAGGAGCGCTGCTTTACGTATTGGTCGCTCATGTTCACAATCTGCTCGATCACTTCCTCCGAGATTTCTACAGCGTGAAAGTGCTCGTAGTGGTGCTTTACCTTTAGCAAAATCGCTGAAGAAGCAAGAAACAAACCACACCGATAATATATAAAGCGCTTACCACATACGCATCAAGCAACAACATGAACAACAGCAAGGGCAACCCAGAATAAACAAACATCTCGCTGTCACACATGCAGACCTCCTCTCCACCATGTTTACAGACGAGACTTTCGGAAAGTTTATCGCGGTTTATGAAGGTTCATTAGGGTTTAGGGTTTATATTTGTTTGAGAGTCTATGATGGGTTATTAGGAGCAGGGAAGCCGCGTTTCTGCAAATACCCAACAATTAGTGGTTTGAAGAGATTTACAGATGGCTTTGTCTTTTTGCGGGGCCTCGACCACAATATTTTGGAATCGGCGGCAAAAAGCCGCATCCTTTTCAATGTGCAACTTGTACTCCTCAAGGGTAGTCGCACCAACCAGGCTAAAGAGAAAAAACGCACGGAAACAAGACGAAGACGAATACAGCCGTTCAATTTTGCAATTGTTAGTTGTACTTTTGCTGCATGCATTAGATTGTCCTCGCTGGTGTGCCTGCTGATAACGTTCAGGCATCCTTACACAATCGCTGGTGTGACCACTGGTAAGGTTAAGCACTTACACAATCTCCCCTCTGGCGAGTGGAACCTTGAGAATTTGCGTCGCATCAGAAGACCCGGCAGTTTTGCCAGCACCAACTAGTGTGTGTATCTCGTCCACGAATAGAATGACGTCTTTCTTGTGTCTTTGAAGATATGCAATTATCTCCTTCATTCTCTTTTCAAACTCTCCGCGCAACGAAGTACCGGCTGAAAGATTCAGCAAGTCCAACGAGAATATGCGGCGCCCTCGAAGACCTTTCGGCACGGCACCCTAAACATGAACCACAGGCAGACGTCCATAGCGACCATGCACCCGTTGCTCCTACCTGCTGTCTGCAATCTAAATGCACCCTAAACCCCTTTACGCCTCGAGGAAACAATGGAAGAGCGGCTCCATGAAGGCCGCTTCTCATACGACGGACTCTCGCTTTCCATGTCAAACAGACCAGACACTGAATATTTCTTAGAATTTTAACGTTCGCCCTGATTTTTCGTGCTTAGCCTCTAGGATTGTGTCAGTGCTCATAGGGAGTTAGCTCTTGCAGATAACACATAAACCCTAACCCCTTCCAGACCTCAACGATGCGCTGGGCGAGGCCCTCAATAACAGCAGTCTTTCCCACGCCGGGCTCTCCAATAAGCAGTGGGGCTTTTGTCGTCATGCGGCTTAGGATCTGAACATGTTCACAAACATAAACACTCAGGTGTTTTAAGTTGCACATCAGGTGTTTTATATTGTAGATTTATTAGGTAGGCCCCAAAACACCCGAGTGTATGTCAAATAATTGCGTTCAATTGCCTCAGCCGCGGATTCTCTTTCCCGCAGATTGTCTTGTACCCTCGGTGTCAACTTAACCCAAAACCCTATATACACCCTACTTGTGCAATACGATCGATTTCGTCTTGCCGGCCAACAACAGGCTGCAGCTTTCCTTTTCTCGCTTTCTCCGTTAGATCTTCTCCGTATTGCGACAAATCGAAATCCTTACCGACCTGCTCAGTATTGCCTGTGGTGTTGGGCATAGGGGTGTTTTTGTATGCAAGAGCCAACTCCCTATGAGCACGCACACAAATCCTAGACGCTAGGGCCCTAAAACTCTAAGGCTGAGCTTTGAAACCTTAAACCTGAAATGTACACCTGAAATATACAAGCAAGCGGCAGAGCCATGCAGCACCTGAAAAGACATTCGACTTGTAAAGCAACGCCTAGGGTTTATGGTGTTTTCTCTCACTCTTTGAAAAGCTCGATGTCGCATCCGCTGTTGACGAGTATCTTATAAAATGTGGAGGAGTAAAGCAGAGCAAGAAAAATATGCTGCATCCCAACACGCGAGCTTTCCTTCTCAGCGATTCGTCGGGCGCGGACGAAAACCTCTGTTACAGCCGGGGTCACCTTTGCGCCGCCAAGAGGCACTGTTATCTGCAAATGACCAAAGAAACATATGGATATTCGGGCTTGGGAAAAATAACACATACTGTGTACATCCCAACACTCACCTACACGCACTCATTCACACATCCATCTGCGTAAATGTGACAGAAAGCACACATTTAAAGCGAAAACAAAAATTTACACCTACCGGTGTACGAGGGAGTTTGACAAGGATGCTCTTAGCAACGCCGCGAACTTGAGAGAAATCGCCTTTACACTTCGTGATCACTTCTCTCGGTGCTGCAAAAAAAGTCGCAAAGCAGAAAGATGGTAAAGCAAAATACGGCTATCAAAAGTCGGTAAACGAATACCGAAATACTTTATATGTATAAACCCACAGAACTAAACATAACATAACCTTACTTGCACAACAAAACGAATGCTCTTGCAAGTCTGGCTCTGCTCTGCTGGCTACCTACTGGAGAATGGAAACGCACCAAGGTGTAAAAGGAACACAGGCACAGTAGTAAAGCTTCGTGGCTGTATGTATAGCTGGCTGTTCGCATGCATAGATAGCTGGCTAGGACCTCACTCTCAAGCCATGAGCCTTCCAGCATGACCATAAGGAGGTGGGCGAGTGCAATTCTGTCGTGGTGCAGGTGCCAAGCCAAGACATCCATCGTCTCTACCATCAACTGCGTATCGTAGTTAAGCTCGGAGGGTGCACGCTGCAGAGCAAGCAACAGCAAAAGGGCTGCTTGCATTCTGCTTTGTTGAAGAGACGGAGCATGCTAAGCCGATGCCCCCCAAATGAAAAGCAAATCAAAAGTATCGGATTTAGAGCTTTGAGTAAGGACAGTAGTCCTTCCGAGAGAAAAAAAGTGGTGGTAAGAGCAGCTCGGCTGTGCGTCTGCCACTACTGCTGGGGGAGAACATGGGAATCATGAATGCAACCGACCTGCTCTGGAGTAGGTCTAAGTGGCAGCGTTGCTGCTACGTCATTCACAGAGCTTCTGCTGCTAAGCAGCACCAGTGCCCAAGGCGCTGCCCTCCGAATCCAGCGTAACATTTTGTTGTCGCCGTGGCTCCTGCCGGGTATACACCCTAGATTTGCTGGTTACCGGACGTCACGTGAAAATAAACAAAAAAACACTGAAGAGTCCGACCAGAAAGATCTGGGACTGTTGCTTACTCCAGCAACTCCTACAGCGAGCCACTATTGACACCACTATTACTTCTACTGCTCGTAGTGCCACTGGAAACGGGGTTGCTGCGTTGCAACAAACATGAAGGAAAAAATAAAACTAAACAAATGCCATTTGCTGGTGAGGGCGCAGAAGGGCAGGACCACAAGGTCCTCCTGCTTCTCGAACGCTCTTGGGTTTGGTCTCATCCAATCCACAGCGACACTGCACCCCCCAAAAAGAACAACAAGGGACATGAATACGTACAAGTGGTAAAATGGCATTTGTTGGACTTAGTGAGTTAAAAACAAGACACAAAGAGGCGATTCAAACGGTCGGTTTTCATCAGTCTGCGGCTGTAACGTATACTCCTAGTCGATGCTGGTGATGACGCTGCTGTTGGTGCTTCTGCAATATTACTCCCTGTTGCAGGGCGTCCTGGTATGTTATCTCAGCAGCTCGAAGCATACGTTATACTGCCAGAGTTACCCCATTCATGATGTCTATAAGTGATATATTCCAAGTGAGAGACTCTAGTTTCTGTGTTTTGATGTCAGCTTCGGGCACGTGGGTGGCTAAACGCACATGCTCTCTCTCACACACTGGGAGTCCTCTGCGATGCCTCTGACGGGACCCTTGCATTTTTCCTCTCATTCTTCTTCTCTGTCAGCATAGGGTTTCAGCAGCTCCGGCTTTGTTGGCTAGGAGGGTTTTTTGCCAGCAGCAGCAGCTACAGCAACTCCCGCAACAGCATTTTTCGTTCGCATTAACCAAAAAGAACGCTTATGAAGGAAAAGAAGAACAAGGGCTTTGTCGCACGGCCGTAGCTGCGTTGCATGAAAGAAACGGAATTTGTGACTGAAGAGAAATATACTTATCAAACCCAGCTATTCTGATAAATACCATTCTACCATCTGTACGTATTCATTTGTCTGCTCGCCTTGCAGCAGAAGCTCTTCTTTTGCAGTTGCAGTTTGCGCTGCCTTCGTTTACGTCGCATTCCCCAACAATGTTCACTCTAGCGGAGGCTGGCGTGGACCCCACCGCCGCAGCAGCTGAGGAACAGCGGCAAGTGGGTGGGGCCAAACTCAGTATCAGCCCCTCCTTCTCCATCTCAGCCCTTCTGGATTCACTAGACGCTTCTGACAGTTCTGCAGTAAATGCAGGAGTTGATGCTGTGCGTGTTGCGGGTGTTTCCCTATCCTCACGACGGGTGTCGCTACACACCACCATGGGCGACATACAGCTCGAGCTGTACTGGTGCCACGCACCCCGCACTTGTATAAATTTTTTTCTCTTAGCAAAAAGGGGGTGTTACGATGGCACTGTCTTTCACAGAGTCTGCACTGGAAGGTGGGCACAAGCAGGGGACCCCACGGGAACAGGAAGGGGAGGTGTTTCTATATTTGGAGAGCCGTTTGAGGACGAAATACACCAAGGTGAATCCTAGATTGCAGGCCTCAAACCGTGGGCGCCCTTGGGGTGATTTAGAGGTGGAAAGATATGTTCAGGACCCTGATGTGGCTTTTAAAACAACGAACATGCTAAGGAATACAAATATGTAATAGAGTTGCAAATCTATCAAAAGGGAAAGGCAGCAACTAGCTCGTTCGCTAGATAGGCTTCTCTTTAGTGTCCTCAACAGCCCAGTTCTTTCTTTCTGTGTTTAAAGTTAAGGATTTAGATTGGCTTATGTTTGCTGTTTGTTGCTTCAGGCCTACGCCACACTGGCGCTGGCGTGTTGACGATGGCCAACCACGGTCCGAACACCAACACCTCGCAGTTCTTGTTGCTGCTGGGTCCTGCCCCAACCCTAGACGGCAAAAACACTATTTTCGGTAGGGTTTCTGGTGGTATGCATACACTCAAGAGACTCTCGCTGGTGCAAACAACAAAGACAGACAGGCCACTTCATGACGTGAAGATCGTTAGGGCCTCTGTGGCGCAGTCCACTGACTTCGTTTGAGTTGAACAAAAGACTGAGGGAGGTTATTGTTTTCCTGCTATCTCATCCCAGTGGAGGAGAGGGAGGGGAAAACGTCCAGTCTCATGGCGAAAGGAGAGAAGCTGAAACGCAACAGGTTTTTTCTTTTGGCCACGCCTTCATGCTATATGCCTTTCATCGGCGCCTGCAGATGGACCGACACCCCGGTTTAGGGTTCATGGTTTAGTCAGCAGGGCGTTACGATGTGGCAGATAAGTCATTACGTTCATGAACATTAAAATCAAATTCGTTTCCTTGAGGGGGGCATCTTTGCGCCTTGCCAGCACCACACTACGGGCAAGCGGAGAAAGCTTGCGGGTTCGAAAGTAACATTAACATGAACCATAAGAGTAGGGTGTGCTTTCGCATGCCCATTCCTTGCTCGCTAGACGTCGTCTTTGTCTTTTCCACATTCGTGCTCGATAACGGTTTGAGCCTTTTGCAGCAGGCCCAAGAGCTTGAGGCGCCCGTTGCTGCTATTCTCGTTGCCGAAGCTGGATCGCATACCAAGTAGCTATACTGAAGTGGAAAAACTTCTGTCCACCTTAGAGGCGGAATTTGAAGGAGGGTTTATGCGTATGGGCAGATGGCTGTGCCGCTACGGTCTACGTACGGCACCCTGGTGGCTCAACGGTTCCTGGGCCAAGAACCTACGTATGATAGACTGGTGGTTTTGGTGCATTGTGTTGCGCCAGGAAGGCTTGAAATGTATTTGTTGCAGGCCATGCAAGAGGTCCGGGCAAGCTCTATCTGGGATTTACATAATCAGATACAGTCTCGAGACCAGGACTACTTCCACACAGCTTTGTGGAGGAGGTGGAGTATCCTGTAGACCCCTAAAAAGTTCAGATGCTGTTTTGACGTGTATATTTACATATACTCTCGCATTTGTCTAGCCGCTTACATTTTGTTATATATACTTTCTATATTGAATGCGAGTCAGGGAGGAGGACCCAGTCAGCTTCCGTAATGAATTTGGCGGCATCAACTACGCTTTGGTCAAGCTTTCCACATGCACCCAAGATGCCGTAGGCTATGTGTGCCGCATTAGAGTCTGACAAGTCTGGAATTGCTGTTAAAGTGATCCGTGGATTAAGTGCAACGGCGTTTCTGCATACCACTGTATTTCTTGGCGATTTTGAAACGGGGACCCAGGTTTTTTAATTCTGAGGGGAAATGCCAATATGCTTACAGTGAGAGAGAAACAGACGCACATGAGAATAAACCACAAGATAAATAACGCATCCCGCTGAAGGTATTGTATTGCTTGATGTTTTGCAATTTTGTTTAGTGCGTTGCGAACAGGACGAATGCTCCATTCTCCTGCAAGAAGTCTTCAAGTACTCAAAAATAATAAGAATTGCAGCTAATTGATTTCAGGGGTCATGAACAAACTCACGCCCATCAAGTGGAAAAGCCACCTGCACTTGTCACAGACCGGAAGATTTTGTCAATGATAACCTAGATGGTTTGGGGTTTAGAGTTTATCAGGAATTGCTGCAAGCAGGTGGATCGAACCCTCCACCGTACAAGAAAAGATTTTGCGGTTTCTCCCGATGGAAACTGATGATGCTGACAAGATCAACGAACTCGGCCTTTCCGTGGTCTTGGGGTTTGAGGGGAAAGCAAGCACAAATTGAGTCCGCAATCCTGATCTTGGCTTTTTGTACCTGCACCAACAAACGTATTATCAGCCGAGTGTTTTAAATCTCCATAAATAAGATATACCGCACAGGAACGAACGAGCCAATCTGTGCAAGAACTTGGATTACTCCAAGGGTACTCAAATACGTTGATTTTTCCGTCAAACACGTTGATTTTCCCGATCCGTTTGTTCCAAAGAGAAGCTGCACATTGTTCACGTCTCCGAAAGTGTTGTAATTGAAGCCAGTGAATCCTATCTTTGCGGTGAACCTCTGGTTAGGCAATCGGCTGCCCGTCTGCACTGGAAATGAAGAACACCTCCAGTCTTCACCAATGGATGCACTGGTGACATAATTGATGTGCTGCAAACAACATAAATACACAGGATAAGTCGTGAGCTGCAGGTTGTTTGCTTACTTGACAGGATCGAAACTGGGGCGAAATATAGGCGTGTTCACACTCTGGAATCGATTTCCCTGGAGTGGCCATAAGAATCGTCTGGGTCCCCAAAACGCAACAGAGATTGTTAAAGATACCCAGGAGACCAGAGCCATCAGAAGGGCCACTACTGCCTAATCACTATGCGTTCACACCAAACATGCTCCTACATCGCACTAAGGGCATCTCTCACTAATGTGCTGTACACTGCGACGACCCGGGGAAACCCGGAGTCAGACCAGCCTGCACGTATCACAATTCCCAATCTGTTCCAAGGGGTCCCTCAAGAAATAAGTCTTACCGTCAGCCCTTTGTTAACGGGCAATTGTTGCTTCAGTATGTCTTGCTTCAGCTTACTCGCAGTCTCGGTAGCATCTACAAATATGTACAGGCTTTGCGACAGTTAACAAGAAGTCTATTAGCACATGGCATGCCTGAGAAGAGCAAATCAGTAAAGTACACCTGGAAGAGTGGCATGAAAACAAGTACTTTCAATAGTACTGCATCAAGGAAGTGACATATCCGGCCCGCTCTCTTTGCTAGCACAGCGAAGCATTGCACGAGATCTCCTGCACACTTTTCTCCTTTCTTGCTGCGATGCTGAAGTGGTTTCCATCTATTCGGCTGAGGGTAGGAATGTTGACAGTAAATGGAATTGTTTGTATTGGTCCCGCTTAGGCTCACGCTGCATGAGAAGGCTAGGGCTGTGAGAGCATGCTTGTCTATGACAATTTTATCTGTTTATTTTCTATTCTCACCACTGGTCTTTTATGGCTTTCATGAGCTGGGAACAACAGGCCTAGGGGAAGCTGATGAATGTTGAGTATTCGCCTTCCATGAATACTTTGCTGCTTGCCTTATTGTTGTGTATATTTCTCCGTAAAAGCTAGATTCCCTTTTTGGCGTCTTACTTGGAAAAAAACCGTAGTGTTCCGTTTTTACTTTGCTGGATGGAGAAGGTGCACAAAAGGCAAGAACGTGCAAGGCTAAAGAAATGGTCCTTGCACCAGGCACTCTGCGTTTTGCTGTGCCGTCGAGATTGCGGTGCCCATTTACGATTTCTATTTTCCTTTCGTCGAGTGCAATAATGGCTTGTTGGGTCGGTTCTGCGCAGCGGAGATGTACTTCAAGGAAGCATGGAAGTTGGGGTCTTTGTACCTGGGATTGATTCCACTTCAGCACATACGCTGGGAAGCGTCAAGTGTAAAAAGTAGAATATTTAAATCCGACAAGAATTTCCATGGTTACACAGCAAGCACAGGTGCGATTGTTTAACGGGTTTTAGCACTTGATGTAGCTTTACAGCAGACTCCAATCGGGTCGTGAAAGCTTGATCCGGTTTTGTCCCGTAGCGAGTCAAAATGCATACAGTTGAAACAGATAAGTGCTTTATTGGATTAGCACAACCTTTCCCTCGTAATGGGACACACAATGTATCCATATGATGCTGCCTGTCTGTTCTGCAAGCAGGATATCCAACAGCTTACAGAACAACACGCAGCCATTCCCAAGCGAATCCCACTGCTGTTTCCTACAGCTCCGCCTTCAGCGCAGCCGCTGTGTGCTGCTGCCTTGCCATGACGAGCTCAACCACATCCTGAAACAAGAACTACACACAACACACCAATATCACATCTACGTAAACAACGTATCAACCGTTGTTAAAGCTCATCGACGCAATCCAGGGGACGCTGAATATTTGCACGAAGCAGCTGTATCCAAAGAAATGCAAATGTAACCAAGAAATAACAAGTTTGGCCAATCATTGATCCAACTGATGTAGATGTGAACGCGCCGAACATTCAAAAACCTGTTGCCTCGCATGGAGGTTCTCCAGGAGCTCTAGGCTTCGTTGAACTTCCTGATCAATTCCGTCCCTCTGTAGCGGCAGTAATCAGAACCGGGTTCGACTGCAGACCAATGCTGTTAAACAGGGAGCAGATGCCTGTACACTTGCTAATTTTTTCGGGAG
This sequence comes from Eimeria falciformis, assembly GCA_002271815.1. Lineage (NCBI taxonomy): Eukaryota > Apicomplexa > Conoidasida > Eucoccidiorida > Eimeriidae > Eimeria > Eimeria falciformis. Next base: position 508,064 of record NPHX01000654.1, read on the forward strand.
CAGAAGAGGTTTTTGACAACAACAAATCTCCAACAGACCTGAGAGCTGCTTGGAAGTGTGATTCTGGGGACAGCCCACCCAAAATCTGATTCACACTCTACATATTACCATTTTCCAGTCATCTGAGTCATCATACTGCACAACAGCTTAAAGATTGCGTTTACTGCACTTATTTGCGGTGGCTCAAACTTGAGGTTTTGTTAAAACACGAAGACTCTTTCAATTGGTGGGGCTGGATGGAGCGAAACACTGATGCTCCAGCGTTTGGAACAAAAACCGAAAACTCCTCGTGGTAACTAGCAGAGTTCTACCCGACGGTCAGCAGCGACAACCCAAAGGATTGAAGGAGCAACCATTACTGACAAGGGATTGTGGCGTTTGTTCATGTCAGCCGTATGCCTCTGAGCAACCCCTTCGGGACTCCACGATTCTGCACTCCCACTAGTCTGCTATTGCACAGTGTTCAAGAAGTGTGCATTAATGTTGTGCTCTGTATAAGCACTCAGATAATTTCAACGCCTTCAAAATGTATACGAGCGTGTTCTGTACTTTCGATCAAGCCCAAGTATATCGTTTGGTTCCAGTCATGCTGAAGCCGCAGTTAAGACGCACACTTGAATTTCACTTTGCGTAAGTCCTCCCACCGAAGCAGTGCCCAATAATCTAATGTCTGCATCTGAATGCAGACACATTATTTGTGCAGTACATTCCGTAGTGTCTGCTCTGATTTGGGGACAACTTTTTCTCTTTGGTTGGTCGCTCCTTCGAGATGTGAGATCAGGAATCAGGCCGGCGGTGACTTCAGTTATGTTATACAAATTCATCGTTTCCGTTCGAAGGTCCTACAAAATGGCATTATGTAAACATACGGATTCAAGCTGAGAGTCCCAGATGGTACTGTTCACGGTATTGGGGTACTGGGTATTTGATTGAGCTTCTTCATGATGCGAATGTTCTATTTGCGAGCTTGTGGTGATGCTACTTGATGCAAGTGTACAGTGTGATCCTGCTGGCGTTGTAGAGCGTAAATATCCAGTCAGTTTGAGAACTCTGCATCGCGCATGCAAATGTATTTGATCAACGCTATTCTGTTCGTCTTGCTTGAGGGGCCTTGATCGAACAACTTCTACTCTGTAAGCCATCTAGACATCCGAATATTTCGCAGCTAGTATAATTCGCAGCTCACGCGATACACTCGTCGCACTGGCGCGATTCACACAGAGTGCCACGTAAATCAGGGAGGAGGACATGGAACTCTCAACTCCACAATGTTGCTGGCTGGGTGGTAAGTAGCGAGCAATCCGTGTTGGTCAATGATCTTCATCAAAAAGTTGCCTAAATAATCCACCAGATGAACACCTCCACTCAAATGGGCGTGTGCTACGGTGGACGCTCAGCTTAGACTCAGGCACTCGTTGTTAGCCACTTAAAACGACCGTCCTTCTGTTTCATGCCCACAATGCAGCTGAGGCTCCATCGTTTCGGCTGAGTGCTCTGCAAATCGTAAGGAGTATTACTTCACAGAATATCCTTCGAACTATGTTTCAAGCAATTCCACGGCGCCTGAACCAAAATTCGTGGTAACTAAATGAAAAAAAAGCAATGTTTGCTAGGCCCATTACTCAGCAGAATGATACATTCGCTTGTGGCAGATTCTGCTCGAATCTGAAGCGTCAACTGTCCTCCTGAGGGAGAGCCCAAATACAGGAATTGTGCCACGTCTCCATTATCGGCATGATCATACGATGTGTTTTACTTGCCTCGGCTGGTAGGGAGAATTTATTCAGCCACCACTGATCCCACCGACAGTAAGTGGACGGCTCCCAATACGAGCAAGCGCGTCTGCACCAGGTCAGAAATACACGTTCCAGCAAGGATGCCTTCCTTGTTCATTAACTCCGACAAAATGGCAGAGCAACAGCAATAGACCTTACAGGAATATAGAGGCGAAAGGCCGCGATTTGCGGTTTCCGCATGTTCGGTAAAGCATCTGATCCCACGATCACAGCTTCCCTCATAAGTGAAATAGAAAATGTGCTGCATTTGCCACATGGAGGTTACCACTACGTGTGTGGCCCTCAAGTGACGCTACGCTTAACTAATGCATATTTGGCTGTAATAACTAGCTTTTACAGCACTTCAGGCTTTCAAACTTGGCCCCAGTATCGTCTGCAGCACGCTGTATCAGTTGCCTGCGTTGTCTGCCTATCCGCGGCACATAATACTGCAGGATTGACTTTCAATTGCGCCAACACTCGGCTCACAATCTCGCTCATGTTCAAATCATGGGATCCTCTTCCTCGCCTTCAGCAAGCGTTGCCTTGGCTGCTTGAACCACAAGAACGCGCCCGTGTTTGGTGCCGGGCTTGCACTCTCCGGCCGCATCCTCCTCGCAGATCTGCACGTGCATACCGCGCAACAATACATCAGCAAACAAATAGGGATTACATATGTTACTAGTAGCACTACACAATGTAGTGCATGCTCAAGGACACTTACAATAAGGTTCAGCTGGTTGAGCTGAGTCGGTGACCGTCTGAGCTGCGCCATGTCACCTTTCTTCAGCTTTCCACTGAGAAGTAGGGGTGCGATCTTTGCAGTAATGTATTTCTCAATGTACCTGTGTCATATGTGTCCCTCAATAACAGTCAAATACGCAATAATTTGTGCTTCTGGACAGGCGCTCCTGTGCTTCGTGTTCATAATGACGCAGAACTCTGCTTTCGCTGCTGCTGATTTGCAAAAGCAAAACAAATGTCGTGACATTCACCAAAGGAAAGTTAAATGATTGCGACGGCCCAGTTAATCAAGTTCACCAGAGCACACCCCCGAAATAGGCTTACTTGGCCATGCGACGCCCACCAAACTTGTGGGACCACGCGCGCTCCAGAATGAAGCTTCTGGCAGAGTCGGACACTTTGAGAGTAATGCCCTTTTTCTTAAGCTCCTTGGTCATGTGTGAAAACATCAAAGACAGCACTCCGCGCATAGCGGTGTCACTCAAAGGTTCGAAGATCTAAAGCGAAAGCAACACAATAAAAAGAGCTGCAAATACATAATGCATCTCACGAAGGCTGTTGCTCCTTGCCCCAATCCAATTGCTACTGTTGTATACTTTCAGAAACACTTGCAAAAAGACGATACCGCCCAAGGATCTGTACTCTTTGTTAAACAAGACGATGCAGTGCTGCGTACAATAATCTTGGTCATACGACCTATGACTTGTGGTTTGAAGTATCCCAAGACTTCTTGCATGACTTTCTGTCTCATCTTTGAAAGCACCTCCTTCGGTGAGTTTCCTGTATTCCACTGCTCGCTTTTTTTTTTGGAGACCGCATCCGCGGTTGCGTTTTTGTTTTGATCCTTGGAACTAAAGCTGCCGGCTGCCTCTGCTCCTGCCTTGGCCATAGCGAACTTCTCTAGCGTGTTCTTGTCCTTGTTGAACTGGGCAAGGGGAGTGGCTGCGCCCTTCTCCATAGCGCGGGCCTCTTTGTACCCATCGAGAATAAACTGCTGGCCAATATTTGATGTCATGATGATAATTGCGTTCGTGAAATCTACACGCACGTTCTTTGTGTCTGTCAGGTGACCCTCGTCAAGCATCTGCACAAAGAGAAGAAAAAGCAGAAGATGGAAGCCCAGTAAGCGGCAATGCCGAAGCACCTTGGCAATAGCAAACAGATGAAGCAGTAAAGAATGCTTCTGTCAGCTACGGAGCGGCGTGTCGTCGTAGAAAGATGAGGAGAGCAGCATACGGGTAGGAGAAGAGACCAAAGGTTCTTGTGTGCGTTTTCGACTTCGTCAAAAAGAACGACACTGTGTGGCTTCTGTCTGACGGCCTCGGTTAGCTGACCACCCTCATCGTTGCCCATGTACCCAGGGGGGGGGCCAATGAGACGTGAAATGCTGTGTGCTTCTTGGTACTCCACCATGTCCAGACGAATAAGGTTCTTCTCAGAATGGAACATCTCCTCTGCTAATGCCTTGGCAAGCTCAGTCTTGCCGACACCTGAGCAAAAGCTGACAAAACAGTACACAACTCTTTTCATGAAACGACCTGCGTAAGGAACAGGAGATGTGACGCCAATGCTCGAGGGAATTTTAGCTAGCTTCTTAGAATCCCTAAGCGAACTCTGGGGCCACCCAGAAATTCGGATGCACAGACAAAGGGATGGGACTGTCCTTGACGGACAGGTGCACCAGCAGCTAGAGCTGCTGAAGCAACAACAAAGAAAACGACAGCAGAAAAAGCCTTCTGGCACCCTAAACGTCTAAGACTCGGTCTAGGTCTTGCGGTTTGGCGTCAACCCACCAGAAGATCCGAGGAACAAAAATGCCCCGATAGGCTTCTTCTCTTCGCTGAGTCCCGCGCGGTGATTGCGGATAGCGCTTGCGACAGCTGAAACTGCTTCCTCTTGCCCAATAACCCTCTGAACAACGAGAGACCGATATACAAATTTCAGATACGCGTAGATATATAAATACATATATGTCTGTATATACAATACATACGTACATATATATATACATACATTTACTTGTGCATATCGGTATTGACATGTATGTATATATACATGTGTATACATGTGTTGATACGTTAAAATCTGCGCTTAGCTATGCACATTTCTTGCACATAAATGCAAACACACCTTGGAGAGGACATCGGCGAGTTTGAGTACTCTCGTCATTTCGTCCTCAGTCATTCTGCCCACGGGAATTCCGGTCCACATGCTCAGCACCCTCGCAACGTCATCTACAGAGAGAAGTATGTGTTCAGGGTCGGGCTTCTGGAGGAATCAGATGCACATAATAATGTAAATGTGCCACTAGACGGTTTATTGTTTTAATAACCTCACGCCGGGGATATGCGACACTACAGTTTACAGCCTTCACGCAAATTATAGCTTACCTCGTCTGTCTTGCTGGTTAAAGTGGCTAATTCCTCTTCTAGAGCTTGCATCTCATCGACGGGCTGTGAGGAAACAAGAACGAAAAGAACCGCAAAAACATAAATGCTAGCAGCATCACCACGCCTCGACTGTATGCTGCTATTCATGTAGTTAGGGTGGGGTATTTGCCATATATGCATGTATAATACAGTGTACAGGTAGAAAGATGCTTTGGCGCTTACAATGGTGCGTTGCCCTTTGCGCGCCTCCTCAACCATCTTGGTGACTTCTCCCACCCTGTTGTTGTAGAGAACGCGCCGCATTGAGCAAGCCTCGTCCAGCAAGTCTAGAGCCTTGTCTGGGAAGGAACGCCTCTTTACATACTGGTCCGAAAGGCCCACGATGGCCGTAATCACGTCGTCTTTGATAGTCATGTTGTGATGTTTCTCGTAGTTCCCCTTCACTTTCCTCAAGATGCCTGAGTGGGAATACCATTTATACTCGACGACCGTAAAACTAGCTTCGTAGTTGCATGCATGCACATAGTCCTTGATGCGGCTAGCGCACGTGTCACGGAAGCGGTCGATATCCCCTAGACGAAAGTTTCGATGCTTACGCACTGTTTTGCATTGCACAGAAGACATACTCACCAAGAGTTTGTTCCTTCGATGGTGCATCGACGATGATCTTCTGGAAACGACGGCAGAAGGCAGCGTCCTTCTCCATGTGCAGTTTGTACTCTCCAAGCGTCGTCGCGCCAACAACCCTGAATCCGCACAAGCGCATGAAGACATTTCCGTCAGGTGTACATACACAGGTACTTACATCTTGTAAGTTCTTAGCACTATTAAAATATGGCTCGACCACAAACGTATGCAGGCATCGCCATGCATGCAGGCTTTGGACTGCGTCCTAGGTTACCATGAAATGCATGCAAACTTACACAATCTCTCCCCTCGCAAGAGGCACCTTGAGAATCTGGCTGGCGTCCATGCTGCCGGCAGCTTTACCAGCGCCAATAAGCGTATGTATCTCGTCGATGAAAAGAATGACTTCGTCTACGTGCTTCTGCAGATACGCAATTAAATCCTTCATTCTCTTTTCAAACTCTCCGCGCATCGAAGAGCCCGCCGAAAGAGAAAGAAGGTCCAGTGAAAAAATGCGCCGTCTCCGCAAGGTATCGGGAACTGCGCCCTGCAGAGAGAAAGCCGCAAACAGTCTCAAGGGAGGTATAGTGTGCACAAGAGCTGCCTTTATCGATGCATGCATGAGGAAGCTGCCACGCTCTCCTGCACAGGTTTTAGAGTTTAGAGCTTACCTCCGCAATGCGCTGGGCCAGGCCTTCAATCACTGCAGTCTTCCCCACGCCAGGCTCGCCAACGAGCATCGGGGCCTTCGTCATCTTCCTGCTGAGAATCTGCATGAGTGCATGCGCAGCAAAGCACACATCCGTGCACAACATCGAAACCCGAAACCATGCGCAACAAAACCGTGCGCAACGGCAAAGCATGCACAACAACAAAGCCCTAAACGGTTCTCTGAACCATCCCGTACAGTCTAAAAAATATCGATGGCTGGGCAGGAGCAACCAAAGTAACAATACCACAGGCTCTCGACCCTAAACTCTAAACATTGGGCCCTGGTTTTTACCTGCGCAATTCGGTCTATCTCCTCATCCCTGCCGATGACAGGGGGTAGCAAACCTTGCTGCGCCATGAAGGACAAATCGACTCCGTATTGAGAAATGGAGACGTCTGAGACTTCTTGCTTTCCGCCGAGCATGTCCACAAAAGAGGAAGGAACCTTGCCCCGTTGCCGGCCTTTGAACTGCTCCACGATTTCGCTGCCGAGACGCACGAAACCAAAAACCACTAAGGTCTATTGCTTAAAGACATGCAGAATCACAAACCACCGGGACTTCTCGTTTTGCTTCGTACTGCGGAGTGCGAAAAAAGGGAAGTGGCAGCGAAGGCGTAAACGCATGTAATCGTACAACTTGCACATACTAACACGCGCATCCGCATACAAATTCACGCACATGTAATACTGTACTCAGACAACATACACAATCTATAAGATATACGGAATGCACATAAAGAAATTATACTTTATAGATTGTAAGATAGCACATTGTATTAGTTGCATTTATCCAGTGTGTATATGACACGCATATGTAAAGCACAGTGGTAAAAGCACAGCTGCACGCGCGTGCATGGACAAAAGCGCGCAATCAGCTTGGAGTGCACGTACTGCTTGAAGACCTTGATATCGCATCCGCTCTTGACAATAATCTTTTGAAAAGCTGGGATGTCGATGAGAGAGAGATACAGGTGATGGACGCCAATAGGCGCTCCCTCCTGCCCAGCCATTTTCCAGGCCGTGCGGAGTGCCTTTCTCAGGGACACAGAGGGGCTGCTTTCTCCGAGGCTAACAGGTGTCTGTACAGCGCAAAATCCCACAAATCGACAACGTAAAGCCACTCCTAATTAACCGCACATAGTAAGAGATATGCCGTCGATAGAAACCCCTCGAGTCAAAAATGGGTCTATACACGACACGCGTAACAACTGCCTGCTGGGCCTTTCTTCTGCGGCTACCTGCGGCGATCTGCAGCTAGCCACAGCTTACCGGAGATCGGGGGAGTCCTACGATGAAGTCCTTGACAGAGCTGCGGATAAAATCATGATCTCCATTGCATTTTTTGATTACTTCTCGAGAAACTGAAAGCAACAAAGGCAACACAAAACAACGCGAACACTTTCAATGCCTGTCCTTGCCCATGCTCCCACTGAGTTAACTGCGCGTTCTGAACTATGTATTGTTCAAAAACATGTATAAATGCGCAGATAAACCCGTTTGCATGTATTCATAGTTCGGACACATAAATGTGTGAAAAGTATCATAGCATCATATATACAGTGTATATGATATGTTACGCTGTCTCCTAGCACCGTGCGTATACGCAAATCTCGTCGCTATACTGTAGTACATAGAGCACGTTATACACATAAACATACAGTAGAGACACACACAAATATCTCGGAAACGCTATACATAAGTCCCAAAAGCCGCAGGTTTCTGAATCGAAAATCTGTTGCACGCATATGTTTCTGCAGCAGCGCGTGCAGCTCTGCGGTGTACAAACAATACCCCTGAAACTTACTCTCCTGGTGCGGCCCCTCAAGGAGACACATTGCCACATGCGCAACAGCCAACTTGTCGTTCTGTAGGTACCACGCCAGCAGCTCAACATGTTCTGTCACTAGTCTCGCATCAGCCGTCAGGTCCCCGCCCTGATTCAACCACATACAATCAAGCACACCAAACCCTAAACCCTCAACGCTACGCAATAAACGCTAAACCCTGAGACCCAGACGCTAGATTTAGTGCCTAGACCCTGTGTAGCAGGCAACTGCCACGCACAAACCCGTTACCACAAAGTAACAAGGGCACGCCGTGCCTTCTAAACTCAGGTTAGGGTTTAGGTGATAAGGTTTTGTGTTGTGTGCAATACTCTGGACTGCTCTGCGTAATTGCAAAGGACCAAGAGCAGCTAGAGCCTGCGTTACTTAGGGTTTAATCGCTAGCAAGCGCAAAGTTGCCTGCATCTGCTCTCGCCGTTTTTCTCAAACGCCAAACCCTAAGTCCTTAAGGTTGCAAGGATAATGACACAACAGTGAAGGGGAAGTCCAAGCGAAGGGCCCTCCACAAGGCTGGATATAAGCTACGACGCCCACAAACAGCTCTGGAGAAGATGATGCAACAAACTCACAAGATCTGTTGAAGGGGGAGCCTGGCTCCCTACCACTCTTCCTGTTCCACACGATAGCAAGACTAGTAGCAGCGCTGCCGCTGCTCGCAAGGTCAGCCTCATTATTTCAGTGGAATTGTCTGGTCAATTATAGCGTTTGAGAGAAGAAGTTTAAAAAAAGATATAAACCCTAAATGCTAAACGCTAGAAGCCGGAGGGGGAACATCAGAGATCGACATGACAGAGAAGAGCACAGATGGCATTCGCAGAGCAAACCCTTAAAAGCAAGCAAGCCTTATAAAAGCCCTAAACCATAAACCATAAACGCTAAACCCTAAAGCAGCCAGCTGGGGGCCTGGAGTGTCAGTTGCTAGAAGTCAGACTGGAAGCGAGCTAGACAGCCAGCAGGCTGCGACAGGAACTGTGACAGCTTTCGCGGTTCTGTTCTTTTTGCTTTTCTTTTTCAAACACTAAATCATGCACCCTGCACCCTTGGCCCTAAACCGTAAGCCCTAAACCCTAAAAGCAGTGTATGTAGAGATGGCTCTGGGATAGGGGCTCCACGCTACTCTTGTAACGTTCTGCTACAAATACTTGTAACTGTGTTGCGTTGCATGCCCAAAGAACCAACCGAAACTAGAATTAGAAAAAAGTAGCTAAATTGAGAATTTTAACGAACAGAAATAGCGGCAACGAATGCTCACTGCAGTGCAACAAAAAACGTATATAGAACTATACAGTGATTGCTAAGAATGAGGCCTATAGTCTCTTGACAGAGGCTGCACCGGGATGTTTTTAGGGAGACCCAGACACTCTCAGACTTTGTCGGCCCCAATTTTCGTGTGGAATTTATAATGTCGTCTAGTGCTCTGACATTAAGCTTTAGGTATTTCTCATTTGGTTGAGGTCTCCAGGCGAGTCTTAAGAAGCTTGAAGACCCCCCAAAACTTCTATTTCTGCAAACACATGCTTTATTATTGTAGACTTCTTAATATACCGACAAGGGAGCTATTTCATCTGTTTAACGCGATCGCGAGAACGTCGGATGTTGAAGTGTATGTTCGATATTGCAGTGTATGGTTGTTTTTTTATTAATTCGAATTTTCCTAATTAACCCCTAAGTAATTTACTAGTGGAAGGGTTAAGAATATGTTTTGAGGAGCAGTAGTCTGGGATGCCCAGCTTTCTACGGCTCTCGTTCGTTGTTTCCCCTTTTGGGCACTGGCCTGGAGTGTCTGGGACTTGAGTTAGTTTGAGAGTGGAGCTTCAAAGGGATTTGGAGCTGTGTGACGGTGCCACATTGGGAGACGTCCCAACCGCAAGGAGAATTTGTGTTAGGTGGCGAGCCTTTAAGGCCCCAGGAGTGGAAGGATGCCTTAAGACTTGGTTTTGTCCAAGAAGGCACAGTGGTGCCACCCGGGTCAGCCCAGGAAAGGCAGTGATAAAGCTCTAGTTCAAGGGTTATGAGCCAATTTGAGAGATTTGGGCCCTGCCTGCGTGTGACCAAGACGCGTGTAAGGACACAGGTGCATAGTTCTGAGGGTCAACGATGTTCAGGCTGTATTGTCCTAAGTGTAGGGTGAGAGTGGGAAAATATGCGTGTCGAGTGGTTTCGGGGTAGCTGGTGGCCTGGCCGTTGCTGGCTTTCCGAGAACCGCCAACCGTAAAATTTGGGCTGAAAGATGTGGTAAGTGAGTCTGTGTGCTCAAGGGAGCTCTTTGGTCGAGGCTCGTATGTGGCGAGCTCAGAGCAGTGACGTCCGTGCTAGGCGGACGACTTAGGAGTTGGTTCCATGTTTCGTTCTCATATTATTGTTATTGTGGGTAGTTTGAGTGGATTTTGCAAAGGGTTCAATAGTAGGAGGTGGAATTGTTGTAAAGTTCACTACACTCATGGCTTAGGTTGGGTCGAAGCCCTACCCTGTGCCGTGCTCAGTCAGCCTTGTTTAAGATCAAGCTAAGTTAAAGGGGCAAGGTTAGCAAGCACACAGTTAACATCAATATAAAAGGATTTGTCTTCTGTGTGGAGCTAACACATTAAGCATTATTACGCTGTTTTTTGCAAGGAAACACTTTAAGGACTTTCGGAAATCGAGACTTAAGGATCGGGAGTTGAGCCCAAGGCCTTAATGCCCAAGATGAGACCTAAGGCCTTAAGGCCTGGGTGCGATATCGAGGCGATCTGTGAAAACTTAACCTCAGGTGCCAAACAGAGCTTTTGGATGAATTTTGACGTAATAAGGTTCCGGCCTTAACCCATACTGCATTATTTTGGTATTCAGAAGCGTTCGTGAAGATTGATCATGCTATTTCAAGTGTCTTGTTCACCCCAGGGCGTGTGGACAGTGACTGCATCCGGGTGCAAAGAGCGTTTACGGCCTGAGAGGAGGGACTGTTAGGGGTGTGTACACCCAGATTTACAAAATAGAGAAAGTTGTTCTTAACGTTATCAATGTTGTTGAGGAACTCCGAGCTTTATGCGACTTAGAGAGGTTGAGCACTGGTGGTCAGAAAACCCCTCCCGGTCAGAAAATCGGTTTTGAGGGGCGTTCAGTGCCTTTCCGATCATGTGAGGGGTTGAGAGGTGCGTTTCATTCGAATTCGATTCCGCGATAGTGCTCAGCCAGATAACTATCGTTGGGGGCTTCTGTTCGTATAAGGGCATAGCCCGCGGTCCCGGTTGCGAAAGAGTGTCATGTGTAAGAAGGCACGCGTGCCTAAGCCAATCGTTGCGCCCAATCAACAGCACAACCACCCCTTAATGCGTCTGAAAGATGAGAGCATAGAAAGTCCACTCCCAACAAAGCATCGATTAGCAGCCCAGTGACGACCATAGAAAAAACCAAATCTAGGACTGTCCCCTGCTCTGCAATCATGATTCGACGAATCAAGCACCCACAGTCACTGCTGTTTCACATCCGCCATATGCCTGTCGACAAACGTACATACTTACAGCTGCAGAACACCCACATTCACATAGCTGCAGCTGACTGAAATCCAAACCCACTACACTACCGTAAGGACCACACAAGCGCAACGATAACCCCCAACTCACACCTGGTTCCACACGCTGCCTGAATAACCCATTTTCTCCATTCAACTCCGGGTGTCACAAAGTCCGAAAAAAGCAGTGACCCTTCTTCTCAACTTCATACAACACGTTCTGACGAACAATAACAAGGAGCATCTCCACATCAACCACTCCTTTGCATTCTGTGCCCTCACCGCAATAATCAATGGCTTACATGAAATGCATCGAGCATTCTTTCAGCCCCATCACACACAAGACTCAACTCACCATGTCCCCAAACCCAAACAAATCCACAGCAAACGGATACTCCCTCAATGCATCAAATTCCCGTGTCCAGCAATTAGTGCCCCGAAGCAGCCCCTCAAGTATCCCACCACCAAAATAACGCCACGCCACCACGAGCACACGCACCCACTGAAGTCAGCAGAAACAGTACATTCAAGTACTTCCAACTGCCTACATTCCACACCATGCCATTATCGTAAAGCCCATCCAAGAGGAACAACACACAAACTCTTCCCATCTCCACACAAAACGCCACACGAACCGTAACCACCAGCATCTCCACACCGACCGCTCATTCGCATCTTGTACCGTCACGGCCGAAATGAATGGTTTAACTCAAGTGCTTCGTGCCTGCTTTTTGTTTCGGCCTCATCATACATAAGCCGGTACTGAGCAGTTTTCCACACCCAAGCATTTTCACAACAAAAGGATACTGGATAAAGGCATTTTATCTCCGACACTCAGTGCCCCAA
>NPHX01000659.1:18732-32161 GCA_002271815.1 Eimeria falciformis
ATAAACATGTGCCTCTCTATTCCTATAGAAACGTGCCTTATTAAATTTGTTTGTTTAAGTTTTCGGGGAGAGGTTGGTAAAAAGATGCTTGTGCATATGGAGGCTGTGTGCACACAACAAGCACCCCACGCATCTCGAGTATCATGAGCCTTCTTTATGATTACGACTTGAGTAGAAAAAGAGACATATTAATTATTTTATTATTCTTTTTAACTGCAAGTGACAGACTTTGTATCTGCGGTGAACCATTGACACTGAGGGCGCGTCTCGGAGGCTTATCTGAACCAAGCCCCACTGGCTGTAGCCTTCTACTGCTGTTGCTGCTGCTGCTGAAGCAGCAGCAGCAACAGCAGGAGCCAGCCCGCTGTTTTTTAGGCAGTTCGATTTCTGCTGTATCGGTTAGAACAGCAAATGCAATCGGCAACTGCAGACCAGCAGCAGAATCAGGGTTCCCGCCCCACATCAGCAGCACGAACTCTATGGCAGAGCTGCACATGCACCTTCTTCTGATGTATTGAACTTGATATTTTAATTTACTGAAAGCACAGGTTTGGCTTGCTTATTACTGCAGCCGCACGAGCCGCCCTGCAGCACTCTGCCATCTTCCAGCCCCCAATTGCTGCATCGATTCGCCGTTCATTTTCCGGCGCATTCCTCTTATTAGCAATTCTTTTAAAATTTATGATCTGCGGGTTTGCGTATGGCCGTTTGAGGTGCTGTTCTTTCTAGGGTGTGAAGGCACCTGAATGCGCACGGACTCCGATCCGTGGGACAAAATCATTTATTTCGAGTTTTAGCGTTTCCTTGGCTTTTGGCGAGGGAGAGAATGGGAGAAAAGGAGAAAAAGAAAACTGTTAAGGTTGAGGGCTTTGTAATTCAACCCACAAGTGCTTCGCCTCCCATAGACACCAGCAAATGGCCTTTACTGCTGAAGGTAACAACCACAAGGATAGTTTAATAGGCTCTAAATTCCATGCCTGATTGGGGTCGTGTTTCTCTACACATTAGAATGGTTTTTATTTGGAGAAATTTGTTTTATTTGTTGCTATTTGCTTAAAGGTTCCATTTGTGTTCATTCGTGTTTTTCTACCCGAGCAGAACTATGACAGATTGAATGTCCGCACCGGGCACTACACTCCGCTGCCCTTTGGCACCAGCCCTCTAGCAAGGCCGCTGCAGCAACACTTGAACTACGGCGCCCTTCTGCTGGACAAGCCTGCGAATCCTTCTTCTCACGAAGTGTGTAGAAACAAACAGAAAGCGACTACTTATTCTCCCGTTGCATTTGTTTAAATGGTGTGAACTATTCCGTATTTAATTTAATATCCTTTTTTATTTTTTCAGGTAGTGGCGTGGCTCAAGAAAATTCTTCGCGTAGAGAAAACAGGTCACAGCGGGACGCTCGACCCCAAAGTCACGGGGTGTCTACTCGTCTGCATTAACAGGTGAGAATCTTTTCCCTCTAAATGAATCCACGAAGCCACCGCCTATAAACACCCAAAACGAATAAAAAGGGTTTACATTCAATCGGATTTTAAAAGGGTAGATGGAACCTCTTTGTGGTTATGCTGCAGAGCTACTCGCCTTGTCAAGAGCCAGCAAAGTGCTGGTAAAGAATACGTGGCCGTGGTTCGTTTCCACTCGAAGCCAGCAAACAAGGCCAAAGTGGCGCGAGTAAGACAGAGGAGTCTTGTATTTCTAGCCCTTCCTATGCCTCAGTTCAAATACACTTTTTGTATCCTCTGCTTGACGAAGTTATCGTTTTAAAAATTGTTTTGTTTTTCACGTTTGAAGTGGCTGAATAATCTTTTCATTTGTTACACGAAATAAATAATGGCTTTTTCGGATGCGCAGGCCTTGGAGACGCTCACTGGAGCTCTTTTCCAGAGGCCACCCGTTATCTCGGCAGTGAAGCGTCAACTTCGCATTAGGTGAACCCTCTCTGCTGCTCATATCTATCATCTAGTTATTTGGTGGATTGATGTGAACGTTGCTTTAGGGTGTATTGGTTGGATTTGTTTTGATTGCGTTGTGTTTCCATGACTAACTGGATTGTATGTACTTTCTGGCTTTATCTGACCCTTGCTGGGGTTTTTTATTCGTTTGTCGTTTATTTGCCGCAGGACCATTTATGAATCTGAGATCTTGTCTTATGATGAAGAAAGACACTTGTGTGTCTTCCGCGTGTCTTGCGAAGCTGGAACTTACATCCGCACGCTATGCGTACACCTGGGATTGCTCCTTGGCACCGGTGCACATATGCAAGAACTGCGCCGTGTGAGAAGCGGCAATTTAAAAGAAGATGGAAATCTTATCACATTGCATGATGTGCTGGATGCCATGTATGTTTACGATGCATTCCGAGATGAAACCTATCTTAGAAGGTAAGAAACTACAATAGTACACCTTTTTTTGAACCTTGTGCACGCCACATTTGCACTTTGAACCCGGCGATCTTCACCGAAATCACTATTTAAGAATGCCGTTTCTTTCATGAGAGGATTGGTTAACATTATTTTATTTATTAATTTGATTTTGTTGCGTCTTTTCAGAATTGTTTTTCCATTGGAAATGCTCCTGATGGGGCTGCCGCGCATCGTAGTCAAGGATTCATGCGTCAACGCGATCTGCTATGGCGCGAAACTGATGATTCCGGGGGTTTTGCGCTTCGAAAATAACATTGAAGTGAATGAAGAAGTCGTCTTAATGACCACCAAGGGCGAGGCAATTGCTCTTGGTAAGATAATACTATTCAGTTCAAAAACTAAAGCGAACCTTCTTGCACGCATTTTACATCTTTTCTGCTCAAAGAAGTTTAATCATGCACCGGATGACGCGCATATAGAACGTCTGCATGGCAGCACGTGCACATGTATATCCATATGCCCCAATACCTACAAATATATATATATATATATATATATATATATATATCTTGCTCTTTATATTTCCAGTCGTTTATTGCCAAACTTATTTTTGTTTTTATTGCAGGCGTTGCCCAGATGTCAACTCCGGTGATCGCCAGTGTGGATCACGGCATTGTGGCGGCCGTGAAGCGTGTGTTGATGGATCGGGATACTTACGCGATGCGTTGGGGCTACGGGCCTCGTGCATCTGAGAAGAAGAAAATGATTTTAGGAGGCTTGCTGGACAAAAAAGGGCGGCCTAATGAAAACACGCCAAAAGAATGGCTGAAAACAGAGGGCTACCTTCCGAAACTAACGGGGGAGCCGCAGGTTCCAGTGGTCAAGTCCGAGCGCGAAGAGACACCGGCACAGGAAAAGCAAGTGGAACAAAACGAAGTTACTGAAAAGGTATTTTTTATCTGTTTTTTTCACCATGAGGAAGTACACGAGCCAGTGGTAATCACACGCTTATATACGACCTGAATGTTGAATTTGTTATTTACCAACTTATTTTAATTTGTTATTTTGATTTTTGTTTGTTTCGATTTCAGCCGAAGAAGAAAAAGAGGCATGTTGAAGAAGAAGAAGCTGCAGGGGAGGAAGAGGCATCTGATCGTCTTCCCAAGAAGCACAAGAAAAAGAAGCATCGGGAAACCGAAGACGACGACTAATGAAACCCATTGATTTAGATGGATCAAATGCGTCGTTTTTAGCCATTATTTTTGGAAACGTCGTGAAATATTCCCAGCTTTCCAGCAACAAGAGATTGTTTTGGGCGGTGTCACCGGCCGCTGAGTC
Organism: Eimeria falciformis; assembly: GCA_002271815.1. NCBI lineage: Eukaryota > Apicomplexa > Conoidasida > Eucoccidiorida > Eimeriidae > Eimeria > Eimeria falciformis. Next base: position 22,437 of record NPHX01000659.1, read on the forward strand.
AGCCTGGCCGTGACGCGCTCATGGTGGGATGGGCGGCTGATACCATTTGCAGTTTTTCTGCTTTGGTTTCATCTATTCTGTGCCTTTCCTTGGCAAGAACGATTAGCTGAGAAATGTGGCTAAGACGGAATATGAGCAACTCGCATGATTATCACATCATCGCAGGACGGGAGGCAATTGGAATTTCGTGTTTGGAAATGGATCAGTAAAAGAAATTTTAATTCTTTTTAGAAAAGCGCGTTTATTCGGCTAATAAAGAAGTGCAAGAAAACGAGACGCGAGTCTCAGCACGCATCAAATGACAATCGCCCGCGTGCAGCCCCCAGGAAAGTCGTGGCTGCTGAATGAAGAGTGAGAGGCAGAGACGAGAGAGAAAACAAAACCACAACAAACAAAATCTTTAATTTTTCTTTGCCTACGGCATAAAAGAAATTCCCCTTATTCAGCTTCCTCGTCTCTCTCCGAACTTATGTAGAAAACTGAAACAAATCGCACATATCCCATGTGAAGAAAACCCGCTCTCCATGCGTTCACATGTTTATGAACAACACCGACACTATGGCTGATTGCTGCCAACCGAAAACGATGGACAGAATACAAATATCAAAGAAAACAAAATGGAAAAACATTCCTTGAAAGTTTGTGTTTTACCGTTGTTTCCTCTTATTAGAGCCAAGGGGTACGACGCAACGAGCGTTTGATCTTGAGTAAATTCCTGAGCCTTTTCAAGTGCAATGTTCATTCTGTCGTCTAGACACTGCAAAATGCCTGCGATCACACGGCGCCACCATCCACACAACTTGCACTTCATTTGAAATTAGAAAAGTATTTTCGCCTAAAAAATCGTTGCATTCATCCGAAACAAAGATATAAATGGTTATAAATAAATAATTCACGTATCGCCACTGCGAAATTTCAACATGCCTCGTGTTCCAAATCTACGGTGAGATTCAGAAGCACAAAAATATGCACTTTTTGCACCTAACCACCGCTTCCAAAAGCCGGGAAGGAAGTGGAGATTTGACCAGAGCTTTCGATCCATCCATGAGTAATGCAATTTAGTTCATGAAATGTATTTCATCTCAGCTGCAGCCGTGTGCTGTGTGTGAGAAATTGCTATATTTTCACCTTTATAAACTGTTCCGCTGTTGAGCTTGACAAGAACACTTCCACCCAAAACTTTCTGAAGGAATTCGCTGGGAGTTTTCCTTCCGGTGGAGGTCGGGGGTGGTGCTTTCGCTGTCATTTCGTCTTATGAAAAAAGAGATAAACAAAATATTCACATGTATTCCACTTGCTCTGGTGACAGGCGCGGCTTCTGAATCTTCACTTCGGGTATTGTTGCTGCTGGAGCGCTCCAGGCTTCGCGTCCTGCTGTGTGTTACTCTCAGTAAAGTTGAATATCGATGTTTCTATTGCTGCCCTTGTTCAAACGGCTTAGAAGCGAAAGTTGTTTCGCGTAAGAAAGGCAGGATCTCCAAATGTTTCTGCTACCATTCACTAACGATAATAAACACACAATTTAATTGTCAAAATGAAGATATTTTCACTGACTCATAAAACGAGAGCCCGCTGGAGGTTTGGCTGCTGCATGCAACGCCTCTGGCTTCTCTTGCTAAACCTCATAATGAATGTTACGACAAAATAAAAACGTGAAGTTCTGCAAATTAATAATAAAGGTTAAATACACAAAACTTGATTTGTCTTTTTTGAATTAAATGAAAATCTTCCTCATATTCTTTTAGTCCGATGCTGTGCTCTCCCTCCTACGTGCTGATTACTGCTGTGTATGACCACAATCGCTAGTGTCAGTGCAGTAAGCGTGTTTTTATATTAAATACTTAAAGTTTGCTACTGTTCATAAAGGGTATTTTTGTTTATCTTTCTTAGCCTCTCCACTTGCAGACCACGGCAAACGGAGGGGCAACAGAAACGGCAGACATTGAATGAAATTTTGTATGTTTGATATTTCACACTTTTTTTGTTTGTTGCCATATGGTTTTAATTAATATGCTAAGTGACATGTTAGTGGAAAGGCAAAGCCTGTTGTGTATGTGGGGAGAAGTCAGTAACAAAGCCCCTCTTATTGTTTGTTGAGATGGAGGTGTGCGTAAGGTGCAGAGTCACATGCAGAATGCCTCAGCCCCTTGCCGCTTGGCTCTCCGCATGTCGGCAGGCCTCAAAGAGACAAGCTGGAGAAGGGCAGATTTCTTTGGGCATTACCTATTCTTAATCTAATGTTTTATTTCAATACTTAGGGCAATCAAAAAGAGGCATAACTACGAGCCTTGGTAAATCCGCATGTCTCTCAACTCCACAATACAAAGGGGGAATGATGAGCTAGATGAGAATTTTGTTGTCGCTTTTAAGCAAAGCATGAAGTGTGCAGAGACCTGATGGCCCAGCCGTCGTTGACCGTCCTGAACAGACGGTAGCAAGCAAACGTTGGCTCTTCAAGAGAACAGGAAAAGCACTAGAATTCCCCAACCACTAAAGTGAATAAAAACTCTTCTTAGCGAAGTTCGTAGAAAAACGTGTAAAAATTCAATTGGTTCATGCGAACCAACCAACACCGGAGGACAACCAGGTGTACAGACACCTCAACATGCCACAGTCCATTTGCATATGGCTGAGCATACGCACCACCCGCTCTCCCTCACGAGCTCGTCGGCTTTAAAGGAAATGTTGGCTGCAAATTGACAAAAAATTAAAAGACTTAAAGTGGGAGACAACCAGCATAAAACTCTCATGGTGGCTGAGATATCGGAAAAGAAGCTGCGTAGACACCCTAAAGAACTAAAAGTAACTGCAAATGGCAAAGCAAATCGATCTTGAAACAAATATAAAACTTCAACTTGCCAATTTGCAGGGAAATTGCATTTGGGTGGTTGAGATACTTTGCAAGAAGAAGATATTCAACAATAAGTGCGAGGGAAGCATGAGCAGCTTTTATGCCAACGCCTAAAATCCTTAAGGGATCCGTTCGAGACAACAAGGGAGCAAAAGTTTTGAAGGTTGCATGCAAAGGTTTCTGACGACCGTTGGAGAGGCTGGAAAAGTAATTTTGTATTGTTTGTATTTATGTCTGTGTTTGATTGCCCTAAGTATTGAAATAAAACATTAGATTAAGAATAGGTAATGCCCAAAGAAATCTGCCCTTCTCCAGCTTGTCTCTTTGAGGCCTGCCGACATGCGGAGAGCCAAGCGGCAAGGGGCTGAGGCATTCTGCATGTGACTCTGCACCTTACGCACACCTCCATCTCAACAAACAATAAGAGGGGCTTTGTTACTGACTTCTCCCCACATACACAACAGGCTTTGCCTTTCCACTAACATGTCACTTAGCATATTAATTAAAACCATTAGAAGTGACGCAGTTTCTGCAATGTCTCTACAGTGCCCTTCTCCAGACAGCCGGTAGGGCAGCAGCGACAAAACAAAGGCACTGTTGCTTACAACTTTTTGCTGCTGCTGCAATAAACCAATTTCCAAGCATCTTTTTCCCTTTGTATTTTCGTGAGCATCCATTGTCGTTCATTCTTGGCATTAAAATTCCCCAGTTTCCTTTCTAGTTTTCAAAAATTGTTTTATTGATGCACAAAGACGCAGAAAATTTACGTATTTTAAGTGCAAGACGAAACCTTGGCAATCGGTGGGAGGTGGGCAGGGACATTTTTGTCTATGGTGGTACCGTCTGTGGGCCTTGTTTCTCGGTAATAAGCTCCCTTTCCGTTTGCCTCTGATCATTATAATATTTGTTTATAGTTTATTCTTTTGTTTTTAGCATTTTTTATCTTGATCGGACACAAAAGCAACCAAAATAATTTATATATGACAGAGGGTACATTGCACTTTGAAGGCTGCCCATCCCATTGAAGGTGTCTGGAGATTGCAAAGTTGACGCTGGCAAGGGTCATGAGAATGTTATAATAAAATATTTGTTTTAGATTTATATTTAATGATATATTTATCTGTTGAGTTGCCGTGTGACGGATCGCAGGACGTTTCTGAGGTGTATATACACTGCATGTTCTATTGCCAAGAAGACGATTTTGTTTTTCTTCTTCTGGAGAACCAGCAGCAGCAGCTGAATGACAGTCGTGAATAATAATAAATTTGTGCAATTTGATGCAAACTTATTTTTAATTATCATTCAATTCAACAGAAAATTAGAAGATGAATGGCTGCTGGAAATTGCCTTGGATTGGCTTCCAGTGACGAAGACGCCAGTATGGGTTGTTCTCTCTTGTTTCGCATTTATATTTCATTTCCAGTTTTGTTTTTGAATGAATTAATTAATTATAAAGGACACGGCATTCCCTTTTTTGGTTTTTTCTTCTCACGCTCAGAGACCCTAGACGTGAAGCTTCATGAATAGTTGCTCCTGCCGTATGCCCCGAGATTCTTCTCTTCTCACGAAATAACCGGGGTGTACAGACACTTTTATTTTTTCTGACAAAAGGGCTTCCGTCTGCCCATGGTCCTTGTCTCCCTGTCCCTGGCAAAAACAGCCTATACAACCAAAATGACAAAGCCACCTGTCGTGAGGGCGAAGTCAGCACTCGCACGTCTGTCTTTTGTGGCTCTGTTTTTATTGCATTTTGAGACGGCGGTTGGGGACTTGGTGGCTTCTGCTACTGTGGGGGCCCCAGTTGCTTCTGATGTTCCTGTTGGCAGCATAGCGCAGGCAGACACTGCAAAAAGAGATGATGCCGTTAAAGATGAGATTCTGGAGACTGCCGCAGCGCCAGCTGTACATACACCTGAAGATGCTGATGGACCTATAGAAGTGATCAGCCACAGGGCGATGTTCGCGGATGTTCTCTTCGTGGATGAGCTCTTAAGTGTTGAAGCTTATAAAGAACGCCAGCAGCAGATGACTAAGACGAAAAGGCCGACGATAATAATGTTATATTCGGCGTGGTGTCATCACTGCTTTATGTACAGAAAGACGTTCATGCGATTAGCTGAGGACTTGCATGATAAGTTTGATTTTGCCGCCCTCAATTGCGTGGAAAACAGTGCCTTTCATCAGATCTGCGCGGACTTAAATGTGCTTGCATTTCCCTCGATTAAGCTGCTTGTTCCGGCGTCTATACACCTGAAACTTCCACTGGATGCGCAGCAAGTGAAGGTGCGCGATCCTACAATCCAGTACGTTTTTGACGAGCTCCATAGATTAAAACTCGGAGGGTTTCTCGATTCTTTTAATGCAAAAAATTCAAATTCCTTTGCCGTCCACACGCTGGCTCTCCCTTCAGAAGACATTCTGCTCGCGGTGAAGTATGCAGCCAAGAACACGCTGCAAGAAGTTTCTATTGCCGATTTGTGAGTGCTTAATTAGATTGATCTTAACACCGATTTGTGAATGCTCAATTAGATTGATATTAACACCAGCTCTGGTTGTTGCAAAGCCTCATTACTTTGCTGTTTTTGAACATGTTCGATTAATAGTTTATTTCTGTTCCTTGCTAAGCCACACAGACTTTATAAATAGTTAACTACATAAGTAATTGATTAAATGATTAAGTAATTAAATGCAAGCATATTTCATTCAAGCTTGGAAAAACAATCTCTTTCATTTGTTTTTGTATTTTGTATTTTGTTTTCAAGGAAAAAAACGCTGGGCCCGTCCCTCATTGCACTTGACCATTTGCGGGGGAAGCGGTGCGAAGCTCCACGCTGGCAATCCGAGGAAATTTTGCCTTTCGACCTACTTCAAAATGACGATGAAATGGAGATTCAAGGAATGAAAAACCTTGCAATTACCAGGGTGCATGATGGAATTCGAGGGTTGCAGCTTTTTCTTGCCAGTTGGGTTGTGACGCCTGCAGACAAGATGAGCAGGGCAGATGCATTTGCCTTGATTGATTTCCTGGAGCTTGTTCGCGCTACTGTTCCTTTAAAAGAAGTTAAACATGCTGCAACTCTTGCAATTCTATATCTGTACCGCGGCGGCAGTTCGGATAACGTTAAGGGAAAAGTATCAGTCATCTTGAACGCTGTGAACGGCGGGTTTACGGATCAGTTTTACGTGTACAGAGGTCTCGATCAAGGCCTTCAAGAAGCCAGCGGAATGCAAGCCGCATCTTTTCGCGAATTCATCGGCAATGTTTCTTTCGGCGCGGAGTTCCCCCCGCTTCCCCCTCTTGTTGAACCCAAGCTGAAGCACTGCAAAACACAAACTTGCAGCATCTGGATGCTGCTGCACTTTCTCGCAGAGGGCTCCCTTGATCTTGCTGAGCACATCATTGAACATCCTAAATGTGATTTTGACAACGTTTTCTACAAGAGAAAAGCGCAGGCGCTTCCAGTTTTTCTGTTGCGGCAACAACAGGCAAATGGAAGTAAACTGGGCGACGCAGAAATTCTCAGAATCGCAACCATGACCACTGTAAGCAAATAAGTATTTCTTTAATTTAATAAAACAAAAAATACAATATTTTCGGGTTTTCAGATTAAAATAAATTCATAAAACTTGCCGCCTATTTGCACATACCTGGCCGCCAGTCGAAATCATTTTGTTATTTTCGGCTTTTTGGGGTGTATGTACAGGACGAGTTGATTAAGTACGATGGAAAATTGGGTTGTGGAATTGTCCCGGCGTTTGATGTGGCATATTATATTTATAATGTGCTGGATCGTTTTCTTTCGTGCTCGGAATGCAGGGAGCATTTCCGCATGCAGTTTGAGCATCTTACCCATGGCCTCGCTGCGCTAAGGCCTCCAGAAGGTCATTATACACTGTATTCTCCGGGTGTCGTGGCAGCAGCAGACGAGCAGTTTCTGCTGGAGCAGTACAGAAGCCAGCCTGAGAACATGTCGGACTCCTGGAGCTCACGGAGGGAAGAGAAAAGGAAGCTGAACAATCTAAAACTGTGGTTATGGAGGCTACACAATGCAGTTAATGTACGTACAGCAATGGACAGCACTTTGGCATTTGTTAAGGGAGACGAAGAAGCAAAAAATTACGTGAACTGTGACGCCAGGTGGCCCCCATTCAGTGCATGCAAGCGCTGCCGGTTACCAGGAGCTTCCCCAAGAGCGCGTATTTCCGTCGACGTTCTCGCTGCTCGCGGTGAAAATCTAGACATTTTTGCAATCGAAGAGATAGTTAAAGACTTCAACGAGCCACATATTCGGACGTATTTGAAAGAGACTTACTGGCCGGCTTCCTTCCAAACAGAATAATTAAAACATTCAATATATCCTTCCTTGGCTGACGCACATGCAGAAAGGTATTTTATTATTATCATTATTATCATTATTTTCATTATTATCATTATTTTCATTATTATCATTATTATCATTATTATCATTATTATTATTATGGGCCCCTTTATAAGAGTTGCAGCCATGCGAAGATGTGCAAGGAATGCACAGAACAGCAGACAGTTGAAAAAGACAACCAGCAGCAGAAAAACAAGTTTGAGGTGGTGATAAGAACGTGGAAATATTGTTGCTGGACGAATGTACATGCAGATAAAAGCGAGCAGCAAAAGGATGAAAGCAAGGCATTGGATTCTAAATGAAGAACGGCGCGGCGGCCGTTTAAGAGCAGGTTCACAAAATTTTTAATGCATATATCAGCTTTTGGACTTCTTACAAAAAACAAGAAAAGTTTCCTTAGATGCAAAACAAGAGAAATATACAATTGAAATCAATGATTCGGCCGAAATCATGAAGATGTTTTTCTCTTAAAGTTCCGAATAATGAAGCAAAAACAAGTGATGATTCATTTTCAGAAATAATTAGTGACACGTTTTTTCGGTGTACAGACACCTGGACCGCCGCCATTGTTTCCCAGGAACAGGTCTACTCTTTTCTTTAATTCCTTAACGCTCGGCTTGCTGTTACGCTGTTACTCCTTTGCAGCTAGTTAATAAAAATGCCCAAATATAACCAAGTAAAATAAATAAGTAAAGTAAATTTATATATATATATATATAAATGTATGTATATATTAATAGAATAGATGGGCATAAGCCGCTCTATTGAAAGAGTTTGTACTTCATTGCGAGCAAGGAGTTAGCATTTGTATTTTCTTATTTGTGCGTCTGCATGCAAAAAATGTTTTGGGAAATAAAAATGCAACTGTTTTTTGTAGAAAGAATGAGTTTTCAGGGTCTTTGTCTGTTTGTTCGTTGTTGTTGTTTGTTTGCTGGCATGTACCTTTCCTTTATTAGAAACAAATTTGAATTGTATTTTAAAATGGTTTGTTTGTATTTTTGGGTGTAATTATCAGAAAAAGAAGATAATGCCTAGCATTTCTCGCTGTTTCTGGGGTGCTGCCGACGGTCGAATTTCAGCGGTTTTTTCCGCTCGTTTCGTTCGACTGTTTTATTTATTTAATTAAAAATTTAATTTAATTAAATTAAATAATGAAAATATAATAAACAAATATAGTTATTTTAACATTGAAATGGCAGACAGTCCGATGGGCAGGCAAGAAGCCACTGGGTTCCTCTGCTGTCGGCAGCGGAGCAAAGCCATGAACTCTCTTAAACCCTAAACCCTAAACCCTAAACCCTAAACCCTAAACGTTTTTTATTTAAAACTATTTTGTTTGAAAAACAATTAAATAACAAAAAGAAAACCATTTGAAAGAACGAAGAAAACACAGAAACTTCTGCGAAACACATCCCATAGAGAAGATCCGTTGGCAGTGCTTCAACAAGCCCTGCTGTCCCCCAGCCTCAGCGAACTCCGTAAACCCTAAACCCTAAACCCTAAACCCTAGTTAGCTTTTCTTTCTTTTTTTCGTTTAGTAAAGTCTTCCTCGTCTTCTGGGATTTGCAAAGACGGAGCATTGCTGCCACAGCGCCCGCCTTCCGTGCAGACCATAAGGCGCGCTAGCAGCAATTCAGTACCAGCAATTCAATAGCAGCGGTAGCAGCAGCAGCAGCAGCAGCAGCAGCAGCAGCAGAAAGAGCCTGGATGTAATAGCAACAAAATAAGATGAATATTGAGCGGCTTCTTTTGTTTTGAGCCTTTTGCCAATAAATGTCTTTCCGGGAACGGCAGGCGCCAAACCACGAGGGTTTAGGGTTTAGGGTTTAGGGTTTAGGGTTTAAAAGATTTGCGCAGCTTTTGGCATAATCCTCGGGATGCAGGCAATGAGAAATCTTTACATCTCAAGTGTCTTTCAGGGTCCCCCACCTGTCGCTTGGGCGCGACGAGAGCAGAGCTAATTGAAACACGTCTGCAGCAGCAGCAGCAGCAGCAGCAGCAGCAGCAGCAATGGCGGAGTACGATTTTTTTGCGTTGCTGCTCAGCAACCACATAGGCGGTGGAAGCTCTATGCCCCTAGACGAGCAGCAGGAGCAGCGCAGGAGGCAGCAGCAGGGCAGCAGCAGCAGCAGCAGCAGCAGTCCACAAGCTGAACCAGGCAGAAGCAGCAGCAGCAGCAACCTGATTCAGGTGCAACAACAAAATTCTCACTGTGTCTCCACTCGAATGACAGAGGCAGCAGCAACAGCCCAGGCTTGGAAGCAGCAACAACAACAGCAGCAGCAGCAGCAGCAGCAGCAGCAGCGCCAGCAGCTGCAGCAGCAGCAGCACCAGCATCTGCTACAGCAGCTGCATCGGCAGCAGAAAGCATCAATAAGTACTAGTAAACTCTGGCGCTGCTCTGGCGCTGCTCGACCCAGCAGCAGAAGCAGCAGCAGCAGAAGCAGCAGCAGCAGGAGGAGCAGCAGCAGGAGCAGCAGCAGCAGCAGCAGCAG
>NPHX01000662.1:10106-26665 GCA_002271815.1 Eimeria falciformis
GCGTCTAGGGCCCCCTGCAGTTGCTGCGCAAGCGCATTGGCCTGGTGCCGCAAGGTTGCGGCATGGGGTGTCTCTTGTCTCCTTTCAGCAGCAGAGCCTCTGCTGCTTCAGAGCCTCATTTTTTTGCTGACCCCCGGCTGTCTCTGCATGCAGCAGACGAGATGGGGCTTTAGAGACAGCAAGGAAAACACGAGAAATTCCTTGGCCTCCAAACCCCCAGATCCTCCCCTAGCCAGAGGCTGAGGGCTCCCCTACACCTCTGTGAAACTTGGCTAGCTGTGGCTAGCTAGGGCCCCCCCGAAACTCATGGAGTGGGTAGTGCAGCGTTTGTCTGTTTCATTTCGCTTGAACTGCTGGACCAAATGTTTTAATTTGTGTACCGACAAGAAATTAACACTTTGGATGGTGGAGGCAGAGCGACAACAAAATCAAAGAGAAGACAGACACCTCGATGGAACCCTCTTCTTTTGGGTATTCAAGAGCATGGCATAACGGCAACACAAATCAAAAATAAATTTCATTTTATTTGCTTTGCTGTGTTCTTTGAGGCAGCACGAGAATCAGGCAGGCGTCTGTGCAAACACCTCATCCCCCCATCGAGCCCAGGACTATCTCAGGTGTCTGTACACCTCAGACTTACAAATCAAAACTGCGGCTTAGTTAATTGAAATAGAAAAAGAAGTTGATTAAAATAGAAAAAGAAGACAGACGAGGAAAAGCCTTTTTCTTCCTCTCTCTTTCTTTAATATCTGATTGACGCTGACAATCGAAACGCCAAGAAAGCACGAACAAAATGTGCAGACAGCCGACGGGTCTGCGGTGTATGGACAGTAGCGGGGTTTAGCATTTTCTTTTATTTTTCTGCCCGATGTAATTTATTTTTAATTTTATTTTGCGGTTTATTCATCGTCCACTCTACCTCCGCAGCCCCACCCGCTCCTCTTCCCAACCACCACAACTTGCAATGCTGCGATTTGCATGTCCATTAGCAGCCAAGAATAAACATTTATTTTATTTTGCAAATTGCAGTGTACAGCACACATTTCTCTCTTTTTGCACACCTCCCTCCAAGCACCAACCTCCTCCCCACAAGACAATGAATCCTGCCATCAAGAGCTTCCTCTCAAAATACATTTGCACAGCGGACCCCCAAGGCAAGTTTGCATTTGGCCCCTGGCCAATCCCCGCAAATGAAATTTTTCTGCTGACTCCTCTCACCTATGCGACTGTTAATCTCAAGCCCGTCCTCCCAGGCCACATGCTTGTAATACCTCGGCGAAATGTGGAGGTGAGGGTGAATAAGAAATTAGAAGAAGTTTATTTATTAAGGATATGTAATTAGCACGCAAAATAATATTTAATTTATATAAAAAGGCATTTAAACCAAATGACGACGATGGGACTCGAACCCACAACCTTCTGATCCGAAGTCAGACGCCCTATCCATTGGGCCACGCCGCCTCTGCCGTTGTCTGGCGTGCAAGGTCCCTCTGTCTTGGGGTGTACGTACAGCCCACATTTTATTTTTAAAAAGTGCCCACTATATAATGGCTACAACGTGATTCTTTCTGGCTTTGCATGCAGCGAATGAAAGATCTCAGCCCCGAAGAACTTGCAGACATGTACCAGGCAGTGCAGGCTGTTGGAGAGCTTGTAGAACGGTTCTTTAAGAAAGAGGCACTTACAGTGTCTGTACAAGACGGCAAGGACGCAGGCCAAACAGTGGCACATGTGCATGTGCACGTGATGCCCCGCTGCCCCACAGATTTCAAGAAAAATGATGATGTGTATGAAGCTATCGACGAGGCAGACATGAACAGATCTAGCAAGGGCCCCGACTGCGAAAACAGGCCGTAAGCAACAAACCCTAAACAGTGGCTAGATAGCTAGATAGCTAGCTAGTTGGCTAGCTGTGTGTCGGTCTGTTGCCGTATGCATTTTGCTCAATTCAATAATACCTTAGCAGTTTGTCGTCGGGAAAAATAACAAAATAAAAAAGTTGGGGTGTCTGTACATGTCTACAAATGGGTTGCAACCAGAAATATGTGTGTGCGGATAGATTTATCACCACAATAAAAACTGTCTCTCTAAGGAGACAAAGAGAGAACAATATACACCTATATAACACATGCAGAGACAGAGTTGTGCGTTGCATGCAGCCCAAGGACTCACGAAGACATGGCAAAGGAGGCAGCAACTATGCGAGAATTTGGCCTTAGACTCGCTGCAGCTGACGATTAGCTGAGCCGTCTGTTGCTGCTTCTTTTGTGCTGCACTTGCACATTCTAGCTAGGCAAAAAACCATGCATGTATTGACCTTCTAGCCTGTACTAATTCGAAAGCGAGAGAAACCAAGCTAAGCAAACAAACCACAAATAGAGAGGGAAGACGGGGGAGTTTAATGACACTTTGCTGCCGTCTTGTTCCTGTAGGCAGCCGTGTTTTGCACGTTCACAAAAACCCCTCTTTTAAATCTTTTTTCTTAGCTGTCTGCATGCAGATTGCGTCTGGGACTTCGGGGTGTCTGCTGGCTGTCCAAATCTGTCTCTAGTATTTTGTAGAGTTCAACCTGCGGCTCCCAGCTCCTTCCCTCCCGTCCGCCCCCCTTGAGAGTGGGTAGCAAATCGTGCACCCAGCTGGGCTGTCTGTACAGCGGAACCGCATGCGTATAATCGAGCTGCTGTATTGGCTCTGGGTTGGGGGGGGGCCTCGGGGTCTGACGAAGCTGGGGGCTATCGGGTGCTGGGTGGGCTGTGAATGCCACACAGAGCGTAAATTCAAGTATCACGAAGAGCACCAGGCGCCAGCCGGCCAGCTGTTCCAGGGGTGCTTCTGTGTCGGAAAGGGGAAGGCACACCATGGTCCGTGTGCGGGTGTACGTACACCGTAGATATGAATGCGAAACAGAGGGAATGGGGTGGTGTTGGTAGCACCTTTACAGCTGACGTTTCCAAATGACTAGGAAGAGTCCAAGGGGGAGGCCGTTGCTGATGCGGAAAGATAATAGGAGAAATAAATGAGAAACGGGATGAAAGATATGATAGAGCCAAACACAGAACTACCAACTACAACACCGACCAATGATAATGAATCGCTGTTGACGCTTTATTATTGAATTGTCTTTGCATTCTTCGGCATTTACCTGCAATTGGGAAAAATAAATATTTTATTTTTTCAATTTTGGGGGTTTCAAGGAAAATCGAGAAGCGTGGCAGGCGGGCAGCTGCCACCACTCAGCACCTTCTCTCATGTTTTGTATTAACGCCGGACGCTGAACAAGACCTAATCGCCGTGTAATTTAATGAATTAAAAACAAAACTACCATTTAAAAATTATTTTATTTTATTTTTTATAATTAATTTTGTTCTAAATGCCAATTTTATCCATGCAAATGCTTCCTGATGACGGTTCAAGTTTCAATTCAAGACGACACCACAAATGGTCTGTCATCATCAGCCAGCATGACTTCTTTTGCCACGTTTATCTTATCAATAAAAGAAAATGTTTTATAATAGTTAAATGTTTTTATTTGTTTAATAACACATTAATAAACAAACTTCTTCGTGCAAACCCAACAGATCTGCTGCCAGTTGCACGGTGATTCCGTAGCAGGATCCTAGGGTGTATTGACACCTCAACCAGTACCATTCAAAACGAATAATTGTGTTCGCTGAATGCCAAAAGTTTTGCTGTTTTGAAATAACTAAATACTGATTTCAATCTATTTTGTCTATGTCTCCTGTGGCAAGAAACATAAGTCGTTCACATAGTCCTCCCGCAGACACCACAATCTGACATTCAATTAATGATTGAAATAGCCAAAAGTATTTGCGCATTTCTACTACAATAAGTGTATCAACAGACAATGTTTCTGTTTTCAATAGCCTGCCCACTGAAAAGCTCGCAGTTTCATCGATCCCGTCTCTGCACGAGGAGGGAGTGAAAGCGACCGAGAAAGCCGACCTTCTTCCTTTTGCATTTCGTGTCCTGTTGCTGCCTCCCTTTAAGAGTATTTATTTACATTTTATGCTGTCAAGCTGTCAATAAAGTATTTGTTTGGAGCCTATTGTAATTATTCATCGTCATGAAAGAGCGCATTGTCCTCTTCTTCCTCCTCTCCCTCTGCCTCTTGCCTGTACTGCTCCAGCACGCCCCCCACCTCCGCGTTTCTGTCTCCACCTTTATGCGTCTCCGCATCGCTTCCCTCGGATTCTGCTGCAGCGGCTGTCTCCGTTTCCTCTCTGTCTTTATCGACTTTAAGTCTCTTTCTACTGGGGGCCCCCTGGCTCCCCTTAGGGCCCCCCCCTGCAGAGGCCCCTTCTGCCTCCTCGCTGCTGCTGCGCTCTCCTTCACTCTCAGCATCTCTGCTTAATTTCTTTAAATTCACACGGCCTCCAGAATGTGCAAATCTCTCCCGCTTTGCCTTTGCTATGTCTCTTGCCTCTTCGTCGGAAGCAGCCTCGGGGGTCCCTGCAGGGGGACCCCCCCGCGAAGAGGGCCCCTGGGGGGTTGCAGGTGATTTCTCAAGCTTTAATTGCGCTTCTTTTGCCGCCTCTGCATTAGCAGACACGCATGCATCTATCCAGTCTCCATAGACATCAATCCCCTCGTCCAACCGCGTTATGGCTCTGTTATAAACAGCACCACAAATGCGGCAGCTGAGAGAGCCAACTCCACGCACTCGATCCCTGAGACAACAAATCAAACAGACAGATTTGCTTAAAGAAGCGGAAATAACAATCAAATTTAATACGCAGTAATGACACTACAGGGAACATTCAATTAAATTTCATAAAGAATCATGCAGAGAGGACGAGTAAGGGCAGAGACGAAAACAGACAAGAGACATAAAAACTGAATTATTAAAAATTCAAAACCGTCAGATGCGCAGCGAGCTGCATAAAGACACGGCAGCACTAAACTTGTGCTGCAAAGAGGTCAATGTTGGGGTGTACGTACAGCTCAACTTTAACTGCCTTTGAATGGCTGCAGAAAGGGCAGTCGAATTCTTTGTCGAGTTTGGGTATTTTGTTGGTTTTGGGTTTAATCTTTGAACTCTTTCTCTTTCCCATTCTGTTAAACCCCGAAAAAGGTTTTTGGCATATATCCCTCTTTTGTTGTTTTCTTACAAACTCGTGCAGCTCCTCTAAAAACAACCAAAGTCCCGGTGCTGCTGCAACATATAAAGTTGCTGCTGTGGAGAGAAGGCCAAAAAAAACGCTCTTTGCCTTCCTTGCTGCTTTCTCTTGCAAGATCAAAGAAACCCCTCAGCCTCCCGCTGCCGCAAAGGCAGCCGCAAACTCAGCGAAGAAATAAAGGTATTAAACGCTTTGAAAATTCACGCAAAAAGACGCATGCCAAAATCTGAAACCCCCGAAACCGCAGAGTGTCTGTACACCCCAGCAACAGGGCGGATCGCGCGCATTCCGCGGTTTTGTTTGCAGGACATGTTTTAAATACAAAATAAACAAATTAATTAATTAATTAATTAAAATCTTCTTTTTTTTCTGCATACGGTGGCAGGCACAGCCCTCCCAAGCCCCGCTCTCGATGAAACATAGGGCTTCTTTGCTGTGGGACAAACTTTGGCAGCGGGTAACTGAAATTACATTTTGTTTCTTTAAAAACAAAACAAGTAATTAATTAATTAATTAAGTTACTAATTAATTTATAAATTTATTTGTTTATTATGATAACGCGATGCAAGAGCATTCGGGCGATGGTTCTCAGCCTCAGGGTGGGTTTGTTCAGTATCTTTCTGCTATTCAACTAATTAATTTTTTAGCGTTGTTTGCAAGACGTGTACTAGAGTGTTAGAAAAAAGAGGGGAAGATTTGTTTTAGTCGCGCGAGCAGGATCTTGCCAGAGGCAGCCGCAGAGTACAGGAGACAAATGCCGCATCTCCTTTCAACTAATAAGGGGGTTGTTGCCTGCTAACAATTTACATATTTTTATTGTGGCTAATTTCTTGGGTGTTTGCTTCTGCATGGAATAGGAAGAAACGTTTGATGTGGTTTTGTTTGTTTTCTTTTATCGCTCCCGTCTTTAGTCGGCTTTTACACAAAGATTGGGGTGTACGTACACCTCCCAACTCCTGTGTCCACAACTTACTTTAGGGCCAGCAAGCTTCCCTCCCTAAGGAAGGCCGTGTGAGTGCCGCCCCTCTGCCCTTCTTTCTCTTTCATGAAGAGTTTACTGGCCTCTCTTAGCAAGCAGCAATAGACGATCTTTTTGTATTACAAAACAAACTCTAAAGGGCTTAACCCCTCTCTGCCAGAGCCACGCCTCATCGCCCAATTCCACTTGAAGTTGAAAACAACCAAAGGCACACTTCTCAGCATTCCCCGCCATCCGAGCGATCCGCGCAGAAGAGAGGCCAATAATGAGTGCCTTTCCAAATCTGCATGCAGCCCTTGAATTAACATTTGGCGTTTCTTTGTGGTAACCACAGACAAAAAACAAAAATTGATTACTTGCTCAAGACGCCGCAAACGTACTGCGCCATTGTTTTACATCCCCCAACCCATTTGGCGGACGGCTTCGGGTGTCTGTACACTTCACACCGGTTGCCTTGCCTTCTCTGTTCTTTAAGGATGAGGAGCGAGTGGCCGCAAGCAAACAAAACCCTCCCCCGTTCAATCTACGTTTCCCTACCACTTTTTAAACAGCCAGAAAGAGGCAGCGGAAAAAGGTGCACTAAAAAACCCCCAGGAGTGCCCAGCCAGCAGCTGCCACTCTCACATCAGGGGAGCCGCCTGCATGGATAAGGCAAGCCTCTGGGATGCAGAGCGTTGGGCAAAGAGAGACAAAAACAAAAACCTTTTCAAAGCTCAAACCCTCGAGCCTAACAAAGAACGCGAGGGGCAGCTTAACCAGTCTCCTTCTTGCTTCCCACTCAGACAGTTTGTTTCTCGCTCTGCCAATCCGCTTGAAAGTTAATAAGCTTCAAGTGTCTCTCTGACCGAAGTGAAGCAGCTGTGATTGCACAGAAGGACATGCTTTTGGGGTGTATGGGCAGGTGCAGCGTGCTGATGAGATGGCCAGGCATCTAAGGCTTCGTTTCTTGTCTTGAAGAGAACTCCTCCTCCAATGACTTTGGGTCAAAATTAAATCTAAAGAACCTTTTTTAAAACAAATACCGAGAATGTTCTAGCTAAAGATTTCAGTAGTGAGCTGCGCCTCTCGCCGTTGCTCATCCTTAGCCCTGCCTTCGCCCTTACTGCTGGCCCCGTTCCCTGTACAGCAGCCTGCAGCTAGCTGAAGGCAATTAACGCTTCTCTATCCAGTTGGTCGGATACGTGCAGCGGGACGAATCACTAAGTTGCTATCTGCACGGCGAAAACAGAGAGGTAGGTTGCTAACTAAGCACTCACTCAAACGCTCTATATGTAAAGCTGGGCTACTGCTCCTCGTAAACATATACTTGACAAGTATACCCTTGAATAAGTTAGAAAATGAATTTTATGTTCTCATAAACCCTTTGGTACTGAACAAACACATTCGCCATTATGGAGTGTACGTACACCTCTGCGTTACGGTGAAGCAGAATTCAAATGCGTTTGCTTACGCTTGCTAAACGTGTTTAGTCTCTGCTTTTTATCCTGAAAAAAAAATAAATGCATGCAAATGATAATTAAGCCCGAGTTAAACAGAAGTCAAGGGCACGAAATTGCAGCAAGCGACAGTCGATGTGTGGAGTGGCAGAAACCCCGGCTTTCTTACACATTTTCTGCTTCTTGTTTGAATTTAAAAAAAGAATAGAGTTACTTTTACGTTATTTTTATTCCTAAGAATAGAATAAACGGTGCAAAAGAGCGTCCCCACGAAGAACATTTTATTGAAGGCTGCTGCAGCCATGTAGCTACACCACAGGCACTTGGCTGGCTTTGTGTGCTGCTGAACCCCTTCTCGGATATAAAGGATTGACTTGTTTGTTTCTTTAGGGCTGCCATTCATTTTTTTGAAAAGCATCTCCTCTACATCTCCCTGGTGGCTCCTGGGAAGGAGCAAGCTGGGTGCTCCGTCCTTACTCTTCAGAGGTTGCTGAGCAGGGGCCTCGTTTACTGTCTGTTATGTAGGTACCCCGGGGCTTCGTCTCTTTGACTCTGTGATTCTTTGTGCGCTGAAAAGGCTAGTACCTGTTTCTCTTGTCGGCAGTAAGACTCTTATATTTGCAGCTATTCCCGAAGCGTCTTCTTCCGAAACAACAGAAAGCAAATTTCTCGCTCGCTTTTTGTTTGTCGTTTTAAAGGGCTCCACCAGCAGAGAAGGCACTTAAGTCTGTCTGTCTTGGAGAGAGTCAAATTGCCTTTTAGTTTCGAGGATCCGGTAGAAGCCGCAAGAGAACCCCGGGTTCAGGAGTACTTGAGTCTGCTGTTGGCAAAAGCTTGCGAGCTCCGCATTTTTTTAATCTGCCAACGAGGAAGGAGAAAGCTACTGCCAACGTAGCACCAAGTGCTCAAGTATATAAGCCCGGGTCCTTGCGGCGTTCATCCCCGTGGACCATCTGTTGAGCCTATTCCTTTCTATTCAAACAACGCGCGGAGAATGGGGTGTGTTCCCTCGAAGAAAACTGATGCTAGCCAAGCGGCTGCAGGGGCGGGAGATGATGCTAAAAAGAACTCCGATGATCGCACCCAGGCGCAGAGCTCGAGCGGCGCAGATGCCCGCTCGGGGGACAAGCAGAAAGACTCTATGGCCATGACACCAGGTAAGCTGCAGGCTTCTTTGTGTGCTGTCCCGTGCGAATGCTGGGAGCGGTTTATAAGTAGCAAAACAAGTTGGTAATGGGTTGATGAGAGACACTTTGATATTGTTGTCATGTTGAGATGCTTTTGAAAGAAAAAGTGGTTTATAGGCTTTGTCTAATTGCGTATTTGGACTGTCTTTCTTGCCGCCAATTTGCATTATAGGGATGTACGTTGTGCCTCAACGCGGCCATCTGAGCGATCGATTCCAGCGCGTAAAGAAACTAGGAAGTGGGGCTTACGGGGAAGTGTTGCTTTGCAAGGACAAACAAACGGGCGCAGAACGAGCCATTAAAATCATCAAGAAATCGTCTGTTTCGGCCCCAAGCAGCGGCTCTCTGCTCGACGAAGTCGCTGTCTTGAAACAGCTTGATCATCCCAATATTATGAAGCTTTACGAATTCTTCGATGATAAACGCAATTATTATATTGTAAGCTTCCTTTTGATTCATTTTTAAACATCAGATTCATGTTTTTTTGTGCTTCTCTTCTTGCACTGTTCATGTTCGTCCCGGGAGAAAATGTTGAAATCAGCGATTCTGATAGTGAATTTGTTTTATTATTGCATTTTATGTTTATAACATTGTTTATTCAGGTCATGGAGGTTTATCGAGGAGGAGAGTTGTTTGACGAAATAATTTCCAGGCAAAAATTTTCAGAAGTGGACGCCGCGGTCATCATGAAGCAGGTGCTGAGTGGTGTGCTGTATCTACACAACCACAAAATTGTGCATCGTGATTTGAAGCCAGAGAATCTGCTCCTTGAGTCCAAAGCGAAAGATGCGTTGATCAAAATCGTTGATTTCGGCCTTTCTGCGCATTACGAAGTCGGGGGCAAAATGAGAGAAAGACTTGGGACGTGAGCCGCTTCCTGCCATTCAGTATACACCATAAAACAGCATATATACAGTATCTATATATGTATTAAATACCGCAGGACATCATCTGTTCGATTATTGGCACAACTGCAAAACCCGCAGTTTGGATAGTCCGTGCCATTTTTGTTTTAATCTTGAATTTTTTTCAAGCGGATGGGTGTGAATGCAGCGGATTTGCTGAGGGTGGGGTTGTTGTTATTGTGCAGGGCTTACTACATTGCACCTGAAGTGCTCCGCAAGAAGTACGACGAGAAGTGCGACGTTTGGTCCTGCGGTGTTATTCTCTACATTCTTCTTTGCGGCTACCCTCCTTTTGGCGGGCAGACTGATCAAGAGATTCTGAAGCGCGTTGAGAGAGGGAAGGTAAGTTTGAATGATTTTCAGGGTTTCCACCATGAATAGCCCCAATAACAAGCCCTATTTCTGCGGTTTTTCTAAATTTTTGTTCACCCACTATCTTTGGAAAGCGCAGTTTTTCTTCTGTCTGCTTTCATTTATCTTCAGTTTTCGTTTGAACTGCCTGACTGGGGCAACGTGTCGGACGAGGCGAAGGATTTGGTCCGTAAAATGCTCACGTACGATTCGAGCAAACGTATTTCCGCTGAGGAATGCCTGGCGCATCCGTGGATAGCAAAGTTTTCAGCCCAGAAGGGCACTGATATGTCGAAGCACGCTCTCACTGGTGCTCTGGGGAACATGAAGAAATTCCAGTAGGTTTTCGTCTCTGGTTTTTAATTTTATTTGTTTTATTGGGATTGTTTGTAAGCCACTTTCCCTTTATGTGCAGTTTGCCGTTGAAAACGATGGAGAAAAAGGCGCAAATTCGCTTTTTTGGCTGCCGTTCAAGTTTTTTGCTTTTGCTGGCATTCGGGTGCATGCAGATCCACACAGAAGCTGGCGCAGGCAGCAATGCTTTTCATGGGCTCCAAATTGACAACTGTGGAAGAAACAAAGGAGCTTACCACCATTTTCCGCGCTTTAGACAAGAATGGCGACGGACAGTTGGACAGGAAAGAGCTCATTGAGGGATATCGGAAGTTGATGGAGGTAAATTAGAATAATTATAACATGAAATAATTATAACATTAAATATAAAGTATTACTATTTAGCATCTTGATTCAATACTTTGGTTTCTACATTCTTCTTATGAATGCAATTTATCAAGTTTTCTTATTTCTGCACGAGTTCAGGTGTACATACACCTTATGTGTGAGATATTTGTTTGCCGACGTCACTGTTTCAGTGGAAGGGAGAAGCCGCCGAAATCGACCGCGAGTCTATCGAATCTGAAGTTGATCAGATTCTTGCAGCTGTTGACTTTGATAAGAATGGATACATCGAGTACTCTGGTGAACAGATGTTTTAGTTTAGGGTTTAGGGTTTAGGGTTTGAAGAGTGCACAAGTGTTTCCTTAGCCTCAATTAATACTAAGCTGCAGAAAAGGGTTTTCCCTCGAGGGTTTAATTAATGAACTTTGTAGGATGTTGCTGTGTTCTTAGAATTCGTCACTGTTTGCATGGACAAGCAGCTGCTGCTTTCGCGTGAGAGGCTCCTCCAGGCATTCCAGCAATTTGACAGCGATGGTTCTGGAAAGATTACCAACGACGAGCTAGCCAAGGTAGGCAGCGTGTATAATATATTTGTATTCTAATGAATAACAAATAATAAAATTGAAAGTATAAATAGAGATTGTCGTGGCGGCACGACGAGCACTTGCTGTGTGTTGCAGTTGCACTCTGTCTGCTGCATCCAGTCGCTAGAGAGGCGGTCAATCTGTTTTGTTTGGGGCTGCATGCGTTGCGTGCGTTGTGGGATGCAGCTATTTGGGATTACTGCTATTGATGACTCAGCGTGGCACGAAGTTTTGGCCGAGTGCGATAAAAATAACGACGGAGAGGTAACGAAAATAAATTAAATTAAAATAAGTAATTCCCAACTTGAACTTGCAAATGTTGCTTGTTGTGTGCACCTGTACATACACCCGAACATATGTGCATGCACAGCTACGCATATGTACAGATACTTTTGCATTTTTTGGCACTATAGGAAGCAAATTGATACACGACCACTTGTGCAAATTAAATAAATAGCAGATATAAAATAAAAATAAAATAGATAAACAAATAAATAACAAAGGAATGCCAAAATCGCAAATAATATCAACGTTTTTGTTTTATTTTCAGGTTGACTTTGACGAGTTCGTCGAAATGATGCAGAAAATTTGCGACGTTAAAGTTAAAAGTTAAAAATTAAGCCGAGACTTTCGTTGCTTTTCCACCCCAACCGTTATTTGCTTAGTTGGCCGGTGGAGAATACAAGGGATGCATTGGTTTTCTTGCTGCTCTTCGCCGAGCCTCTGGTGGCGGCAGCCCCTCACCCTCGTCAGACCTGTGCTGCCTTCCATTGGCTGTGTTAGCATGCGAAGTGGGGGGTGCCTCGGGGGGCCCCCGTAAGCTTCTGGGGGCCCCAAAGGTTTAGAGACAGCAAGAACAACAGGGGCCCGAACACCGGACGCTCCGTACATAGTAGGAATACTTTGTGTAATGCTCCGTATTGCAGTTTGCATTTAGCAGTGCTTTGTTGTTCAAGTGTCTCGCCCGCTTGTCTTTGGGACTGGCAGCGTGCATGCACAGAGGGGCCCCTTTAGTGTAGCCTCGTTGCAGGCACAGCACTCTCTAGTGCAAAGCTAGCATGAAGTTCTTGCCACAACACTTAATTACGGCGTCGGGTTTTCCGGTGCCCACGGAACAGAGCACGCCTCTCCAACACTAGCTAGCTATCTAGCTAGCTAGCCATCCAGATGGGTAGGCATGTAGCTAGCTAGCTAGCTAACTTGTTAGCTAGCTAGCCGTGCCACAACTTTCTCAACTCTTTCTTATAAGAGCTCCGCGCGTCAGTTGGATGAGGACTTACAGTTAAATTTTGAAGTTGCGTGTTTTTGATGTTTTCATACAAAAGCGAGGAGCCCCTTATGCCCTACCGTCGCCTCTTGGCCGGCCTTGGGCTTCACTCTTGCTTACACGTGCAACAAAACAAAGAATGGGGCTGGCTGCCGTTGCATGCGCCCAATCAGTAGCAGGTAAAGGATTGTGTAGAAAGAGGAAGTGTCTCTGGCGGTAACGAGAACAGAGATTAAAGAGAGGCAGAAAACTGTGTCTCCATTGCATGCAAATTTAGTCTAGTTGGATGCCTCTGAAATTCGTGTCTGTCGCGCAGACTCTCTCTTCCCTTTTCTGCTGCGGGGGCCGCCCTGCCCGGCGGCAGTCTCTGGGCTGGTTTGCCTGTTGCTGCTGCTGCTGCTGTTGCTGCTGCTGCTGCTGCTGGCAGCAGCAGTCGATTGGTCAAACTCATCTTGCGTGTTCAAAAGTAATGATGAGGCTGTTGAAAACGGGGGAGGGGGCCCCCTGCCCTCGAGATCCAGGGGCCCCCCTTCCTCTTGCTCGAAGGGAGTTGTCAATTCCAACGAATTTGCTGCTGCTGCTGCATGTGCTGCTGCTGCTTCGGAGAGGGAATGCTGCTCCCCGTGAGGAGGAGCCTCCCGGGCTGCAGAGATGCCGATGACGCGTTCAGCATTTGGCAAAATAAACACGAGAGGCACATAGATAAGCCAAGCAAGCGCGTACAGCACGGCAGTCACTGCGAAGGCCGTTCTGGAGCACACGAACAAAGTACAAAAAATATCAAAGCATCAAATGGTTTAAAAGTTGAATTATTAAACCGTTAGAAAGATGACAGCCATGCAGGACTAATCACAAAGTACATTCAAAACAAAGAAAAGTGCCAAATGCGCATAACAGTTAGTTTGCTTAAGCTAATCAAAGCATCTGCAAGTTCCAAATGCAAAGAAGAAAACTCTCATCATGAAGGTTTGCTGCAACCCACCGATAATCTTTATCTGCCAGCATCCCACCAAGAAAGGCACTACCAGACCACATCGTCGATGTGAATGTCTCCACGGCGCTCCACTTCCCTCTGTCTTTACCTGAACACACCCTAAACCCTAAACCCTAAACAGTAGAGGTTGGCAAAGCGCAAACCCCCATCACTGCGCCTACTGGTGCTGCTGCCCCTAAGGCGTCGTCTTGAAGCGGGTTGAGGTGTACAGGCACAGGAATAGGTTTTAGGGTTTAGGGTTTAGGGTTTAGGGTTTTTGTGGTGTTACCCTTTGTAAAGTCCATGACAATTGATCTGTCTATTGGGTAGTTTGCATTTTGCATTCCCCCACGAAGCAAATAGGCCACTATCAAAAGACGAAGGTCCGTGATGATGCACATGCTTCCCAGCATCAGCAACCCGAAGAGAGACAAAAGCTGCGACACCAAGGCCCGCCCTAAACCCCCAGCACAGCACAAACACATTCTAGGGATCAGCTAGCTAGCTAGCTGGCTAGCTAGCTAGCTGGCTATCCAGTTAGTTAGTTAGGGAGATCGGTCGCTAGCTACCTAGCTAGCTAGTGGGCCGCCTTGCCAGCTAGCCAGCTGGCAAGCTAGTGGGCCGGCTTGCCAGCTAGCCAGCTGCTCACCTAGGTACTTGGCTAGCTTCTCTGCAAGGAAGATAAAAACGGCAATCGAAAGGGCATAACCAACAGCTAGCTCGCACAGCTGGACGGGAGTCAGCTGATAAACATTAGAGAAAAAGAGCGGGAAAAATTTAACTGTCATTCCAGCACCCATCGAACGAACAAAATCCGATATGCTAATCACGTACGGCACGCTCCTGAAACGGTCCACACACAAAACCCTAAACCCTAAACCCTAAACCCTAAACCCTTGGGTTTCAAGTGCTCTAAGCCCTAAACCCCAAATGCGCATGCACCTCTGGACAAAAGACAGTCTGTCCAGCTGGGCGTCGGCCTCTGCCGGCGAATCAAAAGTGTCTCCTTGCTGCTGCAGGTCATTGCTTGTCTCTGCATCAGCACCAGCAATGCTGCTGCTGCTTGCCGCCTGGGGCGTCTCCTGCAGCAGCAGCAGCAGCAGCAGCAATAGCAGCAGTAGCAGCAGCAGCAGCAGCAGCAGCAAACGTCTCTCTGAGGCATCTGGAAAAGCAGGAGAAGAAGGTTCAGTAGAATTCCTTGGCCCTTCATTGTCTGCTGTAGAGACAGCTGAGAAAAATAGAGAAAAACCCCAACTTACTTCTGTTACATCTGTGAAAAACCACAACAACAAACTGCTCGCAGGGCCGAAGGCAAGAGTCCCCGCCAAGATCAACATCCGCACGTGGCCAATCTTCCAATTGTCTCCGTAAGCAACAAAGAACACTATCATCAACAAGGGAGCCACGGCCCATGCACAGTTCCGCACTATCCCTAAACACAAAAAACCCTAAACCCTAAACCCTAAACCCTAAACCCTAAACCCTAAGGCGAGAGGTCGGGGTTGAGAACAGCGGGATCTGCGCCTTTGGAGGTGGAAAGATGAGGCCGTGCTGCACCACAGTTTGAGGGTTTAGGGTTTAGGGTTTAGGGTTTAGGACAAACCTTTTGAGCTAAACCATTTGGTGCGGTCCCCTCTGGCGAGGGAGTCGGTGAAAAGAGCATTTGTGGCGCTGCTGCTTCCTTCCCAGAACAAACCCCAAAACACTAGAGACACCACAAGCAGCACCAACGAGTCTGTACGTACACCCCAAAAACTCGTGGCGGTTGCCAGCAGGCCCAGCAAGCACATTATCTGCAGCACACAACAAACAGACACCGCAACCAATCCAGCATCACACACAAACAGCCAAAAACACAAAGGCCCCTTCTCCCCCATCATGGGGGCCCCTCCTGTTGGGTTTGAGTCTGTGCCTGCTAACGGGGAGGAGGGCCTTTGATGGTACGTTTGAAACTCGTCCAAATAAATAATAAATAAATTATTTAACTAATTAAACAAATAAATAAACAAATTATTTGATTTATTTATTTATTTATTGGTCTGACTTTGAGAATGTTGGCTCTGCTCTGTCTATCCACCCAAATGCCAATGGGCGCTGCAACGATGAGAGCCACGAGGCCTGAGAGGCTCTCTGCATCCCCCACTAAACTGAGCCCGACAGACAGCAACAAAAGCACAAAAAGATCTTCTTTTGGGGCTTTAAGACGCATGCAGCAATCGAAAACCCCAAACCCCAAACCCCAAAACATGAATAAACCTGAATAAACCTTCTTTTGGCGCTTGAAAAAAGCGCATGCAGCAATCGAAAGCCCTAAACCCCCATTTAAAGAGTTTGAAACCCCAGCCCACCTGTTGCTTCTATGCCCAAGCAAGAAAATGTACATGTCAAACACAGGGCCTTGTGCACAAGAGAGATAAAGAGTGTTTAAGGCCGTGAATGCGAGGGTCAAGGAGACATTTCTTTTTCTGTCTTGGGAGGAACCGCGAAGAGACATCAAACCTCCTGCTGCTGCTGCTGAGGAGACACCTGATGGCAGCAATGGTTCAGTTGCTGCTGAGAAAGAGGGAGACGCTACCAACACATCTGCTGCTGCTGCTGCAGAGGAGACACCTGATGGCAGCAATGGTTCGGTTGCTGCTGAGAAAGAAGGAGACGCTACCAACTCATCTGCTGCTGCTGCTGCTGTTGCTGCTGTTGCTGCTGGTGCTGGTGCCGCTGCTGCTCCTGCTGCTCCTGCTGCTGCTGCTAGTGGTGTGGTTGCTGCTGTGCTAGAAGAGGGAGACGCGCTGCGGCTGGCTTCCAGCTGCTGCTGCTCCTCGATCCCAGGGGAGACACCTCCCAGGCGTCTCCTTCCTGCAGCCCCTAACATCCTTGCTGCCACCTCAACCTGCTGCTGCAGCTGCTGCTGCTGCTGCTGCTGCTGCTAGGGTGAGAAGGCGAAGGGCCACGAGGAAGGGCAGGGAAGGTGAGCCTTGCCAAGAACAGCATGTGGAGATGCGCATGCGGCCCTTCTCCTGCTGCTGCTGCTGCTGTTGCTGCTGCTGCTGCTGTTGCTGCTGCT
>NPHX01000662.1:26891-40291 GCA_002271815.1 Eimeria falciformis
TCGGGCCTTCGGGCTTTGGTGGCGAGTTGACTGAAGCCGCAGCAAGTCTCAGCAGCAGCCCGCCAACTGAAATCCCTAAAGAAAATAAAACCCCTTAAACCCTAGAAAACAATCTGTCTCCTGTCTCCTCTCTCCTGTCTCCTAATGAACCTTGGTAATTGCTGCAGCGCCGCGCCTTGTGCCGAAGACAAGCGGAGCGGCTGGCAGCTGAGAGAAGGCCGGCGATTGCTCTGTGAGAAACAGAGAGCGTAAAACAAATAAAAAATTAAAAAATGAATAAATAAATAATAAATAATAAATAATAAATTAATTAATTAAATAATAATTACTTGGTAATGCTGCACATAACTGCAGAGCCCCTCGCTGCCACGAAGAGCATGCTCCTTCTGAGGGTGGGGTTGCAAAAACCGTGGAGTTATTTGTTAATAATTAATTAAATGAATTAAATAAACAAATCAAAGTGTTTATTTCTTGCAGAAGGACACAAATGAGCGCCAAGGAAAGCGAGAAACCACAAAATTACAAACTCAATGTACCGCATGCACACCAGCGAATACACCCCCAAAAAAAATTCAACGTTCCCCAAAGGCAGCAGCGCAAACATTCAGGTGTACATACACCCCAGATAATGATCTGGACGGCTCCAGCAGCCGCACAACACCTCATCAATATCCACAACAAGCTAAACAGAGGCACAAACCCTAAGCGCCGCTTGGCTGGCCGAGAGAGAAAGAGAGAGACAGCTGCTTTGACCCATGGTCAACGCGCTGCTCACAAAGGAGACAAAGAGGAGACACAGAGAGACACGTACACCCCAGAAGAGTTGCAGCAGGACAAAGTCGAATAAGTTGCAACAAACAAACAGAAACGCCAATTGGCCAGCCCCAATCCCGCTTTGTTGCAGTGCAAAGAGAGGTTGCATGCGTTAAACTGCCATGGGAGACAGGAGCTAAGAAAGCCGCAGCCCCGACGTTTCAATCTGTGAAGCTCCAAGATGCCTTTGATTAAATCATTTTGGGGCTTTAACCCCTCGGTTTCTGTCTGCATGCTTGGCAAAGGGACAGACAGACAAGTGCCAACTCTAATAAACCCTAATAAACCAGTAAACCCTCACAAACCCTTAAAGAGCATCCGTCATTTAAACCCTAAACCCTAACAGCCTAAGTGTTTTTCTGCAGCTACAAAAAATGTGATGCTTCAGCGCAGCCCTCCCCAAAGCGGCATTTCAACTTCAGCACGAGTTTCTCAGCTGGAGTGTACAGACAGCTGCAGCAGCAAACTACGGCTCCATGCCAATGTGTCAGAGGGCGGTTTGAAGGCTACCCAAGTCTATTAGAATTGAATGAAACTGATGTTTAGATGATGTAAAAAGAGTTATTTTGATTATTGGCGGAAAACCCTAGAAAAGAAAGTTTCATAAAACTGCCATTTGGCAGAGAACGTTGGGTATGCAGGTAGAACACACGAACATTGGAAATGAAGTGTACATACAGCTGAACAATAAGGATTCAAAAGGTGGAGAGCATTTAAGCCTCAATGGTGAAGCAGGGGCCCTGCTGGGTGCGAAAGGTGTTGAGTTGCTGCTTGAGACTGACGATGTTGGTCTGCTGCTGGTTGCTGCCGATCTTTTGAATCTCGCTCTCGAGCACCTGCTCAATTGGGGTGTATTTGAATTTCATGGAAAAAGCAAGGAGACCACTGGTCACGCAGCCCTGGGCAACGCAGACACCCTCCTGGAGGCCAGCAAACTCAATGACGGCCTTCTTCCAACCCTTGTTTGCTACCTGGAGCACATAGGGGAGCGCTGCCTGAGAGAAAGCAATGGAGGCAGTTTGAGGGGCGAGGCAGTTGATGTCGGTGGCAGTGTACATGGTGATGCCGTTCCACAGGTAGGTAGGCTTTTGGATGGTCTGAGGGGTGGTGGCTTGGAAGTTGCCTCCGAAACCAGCAGCAAGATCGATGGCAATGGATCCCTGAGGCAGCAGCTGCAGCTGGCTGTCCGAGACAAGCACGGGAGCCTTGCCGCAGGTGGGAATAACGCAACCAATGAGGGTGTTGACTTTGGGGAGGAGCAACTCCAGGTTGGTCTGCGTGTACTGCAGTGTATGTACACCCTTCAGACCCTCAGCAATGTTGCGCAGAGCGTCTGTGTTCGCGTCCATGACAGTCACGCTGGCTCCCGTTGCAACAGCGAGAGAAGCAGCGCGGGTTGCGCAGGGGCCAGTGCCAAGGATAAGCACGTTGGCACCAGGCACGCCAGCAACCTGGCCAAAAAGCAGGCCGTTGCCGCTCACCTCCATCTGCTTCATCGCCTGCTGCACGCCCAAGTAGCCAGAAACTTCGCACAGAGCGTTGTGCACGGGGAAGCAGAAGGCAGAGGAGCTGCTCGTGTTGCTGCAGTTCAAAAGCATGTTGTAAGACACAATCGTGGCCTGCTGCTTGGCAGCGGCCTGCAGGAACTGCTGCTGCTGGGGGCAGCTGCCAACGATTTGGCAAAAGATAACCTGCTGGGGCTGGATGTAAATGAACTCGCTCTGCTGGAGGGGGTTGACCTGAAAATAGGCGCATGCAAATCCCAAAACACTCTTAAGAAAGCCCCCAAATACTCAAAAAACCGCATGCATGCATGCGTTATAATATAACATGAATTTGTTCTGTTTGTGCAGAGGCAAGGCAGCTCTCTCTCTGTCTCTATTATATTCCTGCCCGAGTGTATGTATTAGTCTCCCACCTTCAGGATGATATGGCACTGCTTGTAAACCTCCTCTGCGGAAGTCAAGAGCTTAGCACCGGCCTGCTTGTACTGCTCATCGGTGAAACCTGCGCGGGTAGCAAAGCCTGCCTGGAAGTAGACGGTGTGCCCGTTTTGCACGAATTCACGTGCAACAGCGGGGGTCATAGAAACGAGGTACTGAGTGGAGCAGAGCTCAGTCACAGCGCCAATGGTCGTGTGCTGGAATACACCGTGGAATTCGGTGTACATACACCCGATGTGGCTGGTGTAGCTGGCCTGGGTCTTCTTGGAGTGCTCCATTGTTAGGAAAGGGATATATGGATGGGGGGAGGAAGGAGAGTGAACGCTGGAAAGATCGAGTAAATGGTAAACGCGGAAAACAACTGGTGATGCTTCTTTCCAACGATAAAACCATTCAAATGCTTTTTTCAGCTGTACATACAGCGGAGAAACTCTAACAGCTACGTCGCTCACCCGGCGTCGCGCGCTCTCTATTCCAGGCGCTCCTGACTCTCCCTGTTGGCACGAAACTAGCATTATCCCCTTAAAGCATAACAATAAAAAACATTAAATTTATTTTATTTAAATATGGTAAAATACAAAACATGGCAAGTTCAGTGCGAGAGGCAAAGATTTCGTTCCTGCACATGTTGCACATATTCCCATGAGCAGCAAAACAATCTACAAACGTTTGCCAAATAAATTCAATTTAATTTATTTTATTTTTAAATAGCAAATATTTTTTATTTTCATTGAAAGGAAGAGGAGTGGCGCTGGGACAGACACTCGAACCGCCACAGCAAGAGAGCATCATGCGCTACCACAATTTAGCAGAGAAAACGACGCAAAACCTCTCAACGCAAATTAAAACGTCGAAAATAAACACTAAATATAAAAAGTAGAAATAAACAAGAGGCTAACAACCTCAGAAATCGCTGAAACTTCAAGTAAATTCTCCGCGGTCACTCACGCTGTACATACACCCGAGCATCTCCCTTGTCTGCTGTTTCAAAGAGCAGCTAAGACTCATTTTCTCATGCCCGCTGGTTCTCTCTGGCGTTGCGAGTTTCTGCACGCCGACCAGCAGCTTGAAGCAAACGATTTTGCTATGCTTGCTGCCATCTCTCGACAATTAAAAAAAAAAGCTGCGCCTGTCAATCCGTTGAAAAAAAAATAAAATTTCTGTCAAAAGAAATCGGCTATGGTTGCTGGCTATTGCTAATAAATGATGGATGTTCATGCTGCTTTTACGCTCCTACTTGAGCTGTCCGTACACCCCAGCAAGTGCATGCACAGAGCAGCAAAAGAAAATGGAGCCCAGAACCCTGCGGTTCCTCTCCGTGAGATAAAATATAAAATGTCAACTAAAAGCGCTGAAGTGTGTTGCTCCAGTCAACTGGGACAACCCAAGTGCAGTTCATTACTTGCTAGCTAGCCAGCTAGCCAGCTAGCTAGCTAGCTAGCTAAAAAATAGAACATGCTGAAGTCTGGAGTGCACCTGTCACAACCTGCAAGGCCGGTACAAACCGAAAATGGGTTTCGCTAGCCAACTAGCGGGCTTCAGCTAGCTGCCCGTAAGGCATTAGCTAGCTAGCTAGCTAGCTAGCGACCGTTCTTGGCAGAGGACTTGGGCAGCGGCCAGGGCCTGACCCGCCCCGCCCAATCCTTCATTGTCTGGCCAGTCAGCCAGCCCCTCTTGCCGCCTGTGTGTTGCAAGTAGCAGCGCTCCTGCGTTACAACAGAACAAAATAAATAAAAATTCAATTCAATTAAAACAATTCCAAAAAATCACAAAAAGATAAATGAGCACAACAACACCTCAAATAAATAAATGGCCAATTCCTCACAGACAAGAAACAGAAACAAAAGAGCCACCCGCAAAGCAACCATCTCAGGTGTACAGACACCCGCCACGCACAAGGTGTTGCAGGCGTTTCAGCAACTCCGAGCTTGAAACATTTCCCTTCAAATTATGCAGAGAAGGATCCTCAGCCACCATCACCGCTACCTCATTCACGTCCTGAGAAACGAAAGAAAGCCGCATGCTTTAAATTCCTAGCTAGCCAACGGCTAGCTAGCAGCTAGCTAGCAGCTAGCTAGCAGGTAGCCAGCTAGCTGTTCAGGCCTCACCTCTGGGACGTTGATGACGGCGAGGGAAGCGAAATGCTTTTTCATGTTGTCCAGCAACTGCGTGAGACAGAGCAAGCCAAAGGGACACTTTTTACCACTTAAGAAAAAATACAAAAGCTGTACATACACCTAAACGAACGCCGCTTAGGCAGCTGCTGAAGCTAAACACGGGAGAAACCCTGAGCTTAACACACGAAAAGAAAATAAGTACTTTTTAACTGCAAAGAATGCAATTAAAAAAATGCGTTTCCCGCTTTAAATAAACCTGTGGACTGAAGAAGATCCCCACCTCCGTTCGGGTGTCTGGACACCTGCAGAGCAAATTGGTGATGAGGACGCCGCCTGGCCTGAGGCGTTGCCTGGCTGTAATTAGAAAATCGGTTTCTGCAAACACCCTCGGGGGACAGACGAGAGCGTCTCCTGTCTCTCCGCTGTTGATGTCAAGAATCAAAATATCCAGCGATTCCTTTGGCAGGTTTTCTACGAATTGTTTTCCTTCGCCATCGACGACGCGCAAAAGAGGCGCTTCAACCTCTTTAAACCCAAAAAGCTGAACAGACACAGAGAGAGGGACCAGCCGCATGCATGCGTTGGCTCAGGTGTACATACACTTAAAAGTTGGTGAAAATCTAGCGTTTCTTTAAAAGCCCCACAAAACAGTGTTTGCCCGACACGCCACTTTTACAAAAAACAACAGAGGAGACAGAACCCATGACGGAGACAAGAAAAATAGGTATTAATTTCAATCAAAGAGGGACTGCCGAGCCTGAAAATTGATGCGAAGTGAAGCCTTTTGACAAAAACACTCTTGGAAAAAATGTCTCTGTCTGCTATACTCCTGTCTGCTTTGGTGTGTCTGTCTCTGTCTGTTTCTGTTATATGTCTCTCACTCTGTCTCTGTGTGACTCTGTCTCTGTCTCTGTCTGTGTATGTCTCTGTCTCCTTGTGTCTCTGCGTCTATCTATGTTTCTGTCTGTCGCTGGCTCTGTCTCTCTCTCTGTCTCTGTCTGTCTCTGTCTGTCTCTGTCTTTATCTCTGTCTCTCTCTGTTTCTGCCTCTGTCTCTGTCTCTATCTCTGTCTCTGTTTGTCTCTGTTGCATTTCCCGCGAACCTTTTTAGCAATTTCAGCAACAATTGGGTCAAGCTCCACGCAGGTGAGAGAAAGGCCACAACTTCCAAACAGCCGATGCAGCAAACCCCCCAAAACGCCGCCTCCTGCATGCGCATCAAGCCCCAAAGGCCCATCCTAAACCTCAGAAAACAGCCGGCTAGCCAGCTAGCTAGCTAGCTAGCCAGTTCGCTGTCTATTTCTAAAACAGTATCTGCAGGGAACACTACTGCGGAAGCAAAGGTTTAATGTTTAATGTTTAGGGTTTAGGGTTTAGGGTTTACCGAGGCCCAGCAGCACCGCGTCTATCCCGCTGGTGGCTCCCCATGGCGCGGCGACAACTTTCTTTGAAAATGCAAAGGCTGTATATACACCCCAAATCCCAAATTCAAAAATTAAAAATGACACTCGAAAGGAAGCGAGAAACAAACAGAAAGACACAAGACCAAGGAAAAGGATGAGAGACAGACAGAGACAGAGACAGAGACAGAGACAGAGACAGACTGAGACAGAGGCAGGGGCAGAGACAGACAGAGACAGAAACACAGGCAGACAGAGACAGACAGAGACTGAGACAGACGGAGACAGACGGAGACAGCCAGCGCGAAGAGGAGTACCCGTGACGATAGCGCAGTGATAAGCGGAAGCTGGTTCTTGAATAAGAAATTCAACCTTCGACGAGTCGGCGGAGGATGCGCCCTTAGGCACGCGAATCTGTGCAAAGCAACAAGCACAACGAGGAGACACGCAGAGTCTCTCTCTGACTGTCTCTGTCTGTCTCCGTCTCTCTCTGTCTCCGTCTCTCTCTGTCTGGTTCTCTACGCTTTTGTCTGTCTCTGTCCCTGTGTTTGCCTCTCTATGTGTAGAAAGCATACACCCTAAGGCAGCGGGATAATAACCCTAAGCCCTAAACCCTAAACCCTAAACCTTAATCCCTAAACCGTACTTTGATTTCGGACTGGAGGGTATTGGGGTTGCATGAGAAGATGAGTTGTCTGAGGAGTCTCTGGTAATCTCTGTCTCTGTCTCTTCTTGCCAGCGCCTTTTTGGTTTTCCTTGAGGCCTTGGCTGTCCCCTTCCCTGCTGCCTCGTTGGCCTCGGCCTCATCGGAGACAGATGTGTCCTGCACGTCTCTCACGAGGATCTGCCCTGCTAGGGGAGACGCTTCCCGGCAAAGCAACTCCCGCACGGGGGCTTGTTCGCTGAGAGTAAGAATGGGAATTGTTTGCTGTACAGACACCAGACGCAAATCTTTCAAACTTTTCATTAAAGCTCTTGCAACAAACAAATACGCAGATGATGATGCCTCCTGTCTCCTGTCTCCTCTCTACTGTCTCCTTGCTGCAACAAACCGTAGGAAAGGCCTCCACAGACCCACGCATCAGGCCTGGTGGCTAGGGGCACAGCCACGCAGAGACAGCAAAGCGTTCACCCGGAAAAACAAACAGAGACAAACAGAGACAAACAGAGACACTCGGAGACACGGAGACAAACAGAGAGACGGAGACACCCACATGCACCTAGAAAATAAACATCCTGAAGAAAACTGCCAATCCCCGTTAGGTATTACGAGACAGAAATAGCTAAAGGCAATACTACAAGAAACTAAATAAATAAAAATAAACATAAATAAATAAATATATATATATATATATATATACGTATGTGCAGGTGTACATACACCCGACTCACATTGTTGGGAAGAGCAAACTCTTTGAGAAGAGGTCCGAGGGTTTTTTGAGCATCTTCGATTGTCTTTCTCCATTCGAGTGGTTGAACTTCTTGAACTTCGTCAGATGCAAAACCAATTGGAAAAGTGACGACAAGAAGCCGCGCTGCTTCCAGCTGCTCAGCCACCTGGAGTGTACGTACACCTCAACAAAATGCAGAAACAGAGAAACTTGCTGCTTTGCAACCACGAAAAACAAGACAACTTCTCGCATTTACTATTCCGCCCCGCATGCAGAGACAGCCGGAAATACACGGAAACCTCCTCATGCAAAACATTATCAAATAAAAATTCTGCTGTCTGTACACCTCAGCAAATCTGACCTGCTGGTTTCCCTCTGGCGTCGCAAAGCTCCACGCCAGTTCTTGGCCGGGAGGCACGAGGAGAGACGCCGTCTGTCCCTTTGCTGCATGCGCCTTGTGCAGCGTGTCATAAGCAGCAACGGTGCAGCGAGCAAATGTACCACCGCCTCCCCCCACATGCAGCAAAACCCTCTTTCCTGGGCTTTGCATGCGCGCTAAGAAATCCTGCGTTTGCCACCGGCTGACTGCAGCAACGCGTCCTGCAAAACAAGAAAAAACATTTCAATTTAACAAATGAATTTAAGAAACAAATGTCAACAGACAGAATTACTGGAGTGTACATACACCCCAATGTCTCGGCACAATTCTGCTCATGTGCAAAGCAAC
The DNA here is from genome assembly GCA_002271815.1 of Eimeria falciformis. Lineage (NCBI taxonomy): Eukaryota > Apicomplexa > Conoidasida > Eucoccidiorida > Eimeriidae > Eimeria > Eimeria falciformis. The sequence continues at coordinate 35,282 of NPHX01000662.1, forward strand.
CCTCGCTCCACCAGGCACGCAAACCACCAAACGCGATGTCCTACAGAGGTACAACTCTAAACCCTAAACCCTAAACCCTAAACCCTAAACCCTAAACCCTAACCGCACTTGTAAGCTCCCATAAAGGAAAAGTCTCAGGCCCTCCCCTGCCGGGCGTCTCGGCCATGATGCAGTTAGGCCTGTGCTCATTCACCCCAAACAACATGCAAAACCCTAAACCCTAAACCCTAAACCCTAAACCCTAAACCTTAAGCCCTAAGAGTGCTGCTGTACATACACCTGAGTGGTCGCTGAAGTGTCTCCTTGAGGGGGCTCTGCCTCGGAGACACTTTTTTTAACCCGAATCAAAAACGGCTGCAACCGGCCAGTTGAGGCCTCCGAGTGCCAAGGCTCGCTGCTGCGGCAAGGGAAGACGTCAACCTCTACTCGCCGCAGCAGAAAGAAACGCACCTGCGCACACAAACCCTAAACCCTAAACCCTAAACCCTAAACCCTAAAACCCTAAAACCCTAAAACCCTAAAACCCTAAACCCTAAAACCCTAAACCCTAAAACCCTAAACCCTAAACCCTAAACCCTCGGCTTACGAATTCTTTGAGTAGATAATCTTGAGCGAGAGAAATAAGCACAAAGGAACCACCGGGTTTGAGAACATCCAAAACAGCCTCAAAATATTCCTGTGCTGCCGTTCTATAGTCGTACTGGTGCTGCTCCGTGGAGACAGTTTGAGAAGGAAGTGTCTCCTTGCTGTCTACAGACAGATACGCGTCTAAAAACCCCTTGTCAATGACAAGATCAAAGGGAGGGCTGCTGCTGCCAGCAGGCGCCTCTGAAGACGGCCTCAAAAACGCGTCTTGGAGGCCTCGGCCTCTGATGTCAAGACACCTCCACTCCAGGGACGCGATCCCCGCCCAGCGCGTCCTCATCTCCTCAATAACAACAGGAGAGAAATCCACGTTTATAATGTGTTTGTAGCTGCATGCAACACAACCCCAAAGTCTCCTTAAACCCTTAAAACACACAATGCAAGAGGAGACGGCTGCAGCAGGGCCTACGGGCTGCTAGGGCCGGTCCATAAAGAGAAGCTGAGGTGGACAGACACCCGAAAACGCACCCTTCATCGTACAGCTCCTTTGCTAGGGTCGAGTTGCCGCAGCCAACATGCAATACCAGGGGCCCCTCCTGGCCGCTGCAGGGCCCCCCCAAGAGGTTTAGGGCCCCCAGGGGTTCTTTAAAATCCTTAAACGACCCGTACCACTCAAAGGGGGCCCCCCGACGCTCCTTGAAAAAACGATCCCAGTAGGCTCGCTCCCGGAACTCAGAGAGCGTAGAGGGGAGACACTCCATCCTTCTGCTCGGGGGGCAGCAACAAAAGCCCTGCGGCTATGTTCTAAGTCTCTTCTTTTTGAAATTAATTAAACAAATAAAACAAAAGGACAGACGAGCGTTAGAAGATCCGCAATAGCCCAAGTGCTCGCTGTGCAATAGTTGATCGAGGAAAGGCAAGGAGCTGTCTGTACACCCCACGGTTTGATTCTCTTTTGTTTGCTACAGACAACCCTGCTTCGCCTCAGTTATATCAATTAAAAACAATAACAACGAAATAAATAGACGTGAAGAGAGCAGAACAAGTTCGGCTTCTCTAATCCAAGCATCGCATCTCGTCGGACATGTCAAGGGCTGTGAGCGTGTCCAGAGCGTACAGCTCCCTTTAACTGCGCAATTATTTGTTTAATTTTTATTTATTATATAATAATAGTAATAACAATTCCAATAAAAATAAAACTTATTTAATTTCTACTCACGCAGAAAGCCACCGAGAGCCCCAGCACCGCCGCCTGTGTGCTGGACCCTCCTAGGGTGTATGCGTACACCTCGTTGTGCTTCTGCTAGAAAATGCGAGTTACTTATGTTTTTCTTGTTTTTGTGTGATTTTTATTAAACCCCTTTATTGATTCTTCACGTGTGCAAAAATACCATTTGCCTTTCCCTGTCTTTCATAGACGAGCCTCACATCGTAAGAAACCCTTCGGCTCGCGTGTACGTACACCCTGGAAACTCAATTTCCGGTGACCTCTTGGCAACGATGCCTCACGACACGATTGTGTCGCGCTGCTTCCCAAACCCTTTGGCGGAGACAGCAGACAGACAAGCTGCTGCAGAAGCTGAATTATTTCTCTCGTCTCTCTTGGAACCTGAGACACAAAATGCGCACGAGGCCTGTCCCCGTTTGAGCGCTGCTGCTCGTGAGGTTTTGCTGGAGGCTTTGCATTTCTACGGCGCGCCTCTGGCCAATCCAAATCGCTCCAAAGAGACTTGGTGTCGAAAGGGCTGCTGCAGCAGCAGCAGCGAAGGCGGGGATGCTGGGGTGTACATAGGCAAAGCCGGCATCGACCTGGCCTTGCTGCAACTAAAGAGACAGGGAATTGACAGAGCCTTACAAGACGCCCCTTGGTTCTTACCAGCAAAGGAGACAAGTGTCTCTAAACTCCCAAAAGGGCGCTTAGCCTCGTCTCTCGAACTTGGTGATGGTGGGGTTTGGTTTGTGCTAGCCATGCGGCATCTGCTGCTGCCGTCTCCTGAAGCAGCAGCAGGAGGAGACAGCAAAGAGGCTCTAAAAGTGTTCTTTGGATTTTGCGAGCATGCAATCGAGCATGCGGATGCAGACGAGTGGCTCTACGGAAGAGTGGGGCTGCTGCTGGCACTGCTGCAGCTGCGGCTGCTGCTGGAGCAGCAGCAGCAGCAGCAGCAGCAGCATGGGGATATGTTTGTTGTTTTGGAGGGTTTGGTAGAGGGCCTGGCGGGTGCAATCGTCTCTTCGGGTGTACGTACAGCTGAGAGTGCTAAGGGCAACAAGAAGGGCCCGCCTTTGCAGTACATGTTTGATGGCTGCGAGTACGTTGGAGCAGCCCACGGGTACATGGGGATTTTGTTTGGCTTGCTGAAGGTGCCATCGTTCAGAGCAGACTTGACGCTCCCGGTGCACAGACACCTGAGGGGCACGCTGGACTGGCTGCTGCAGTTGGAGACAGCTGATGGCAATTATCCGGCTGTATATGAACAAGGAGACACCCATCGCAGCGGCAAAGAGGCAGCCCTCGTCCACTTTTGCCATGGAGCTCCAGCGGCGCTGCTCCTCTTTGCTGAGGCCTATGTTGTCTACAATCTTGAGGTGTACAGACAGGCTGCAGAGCGGGCAGCTGCATGCGTTTGGCGCTTTGGCTTGCTGCGAAATGGACCTTGTCTCTGCCACGGAGTGGCGGGCAACGGCTACGCTCTGCTGCGGTGGTTTCAGGTGTCTAGACAGCGGGTGTGGCTAGAGCGAGCTGTTTATTTTGGAATGGAGACGAATTCAGAAAGACAGAGACAAGTCAGGAGAGACCATCCCTTCTCCCTCTTTGAAGGCCATGCAGGGGTCTGCTGCTTCCTCTCGGATCTTCTCTACGACCCACTTAATGCACGCTTGCCTGTCTTCGACCTTAGGGTTTAGGGTTTAGGGTTTAGGGTTTGGGTGGCAACTGGGAGGGAAGAGCACTAGTTGCTGGTGTTGGGGTTTGTTGGGGCGTTGCCAACTTCCCCGCAAAATCGCGGGTGTACGTACACCTTGAGGCCCCTGGGCCTCTCGCTAGCCGTCAAAACGAACGGCACCGACCTCCCCCTTACAGCGTCTGCACCGCACCTCCTCAGGTGTACATACACCTCAAGATGTATCTAAAGCCTAGGCCGTGGCAGCATGCAGCCGCAGCCCAACCCGACACTGCATGTACACCCTAGCCGTTCCAAACGAGCGGCAGCAGTGCAGTTCTTTGGGGTGTCTAGACAGTCGGTCTGAAGGCGTTGCAGCCCTGAACGTCCCCTTTACTGCTTAGGGGTGAGAGAAAGAGAGACATAATTAATAAAATAAACGGCAGAGATGCCACGCACAAGGCAGCTGAGAAAGCTGTCTTCATTCTTCTGCAAGCCCTTGGCGTATGGGTCACGTGTTTTGGGGTGTCTGTACACCTGGGGGCCTTAGACGAGAGGCTCCCGTTTGATAAGTCCCTCGGTAGAATACAGGCTCTGCACTTCTTGCGCAGTGGCTGTCTCTAAATGAAGCAGCTTTTGGATGAGCTCCTCCAGCTTTTCCTCGGGGAGAGCGATCTTCCCAAGGAGACGAAACTTGTGGTCCAGCAACTTCTGACTGGCTTCGATTTTGCTGGCATGCCCGGGGGGCAAATAGTGCATGTCTGTACAGACACCCCAAACCACGCACCCCTAGTCCCTAGACACCACACACTAACGCCACGGCCTAATGCGTGCAGCAGCAGCAGCAGCAGCAGCAGCAGCAGCAGCAAGTGCAGTAGAGACAGCAGCAGCAAGTGCAGCAGAGACAGCAGCAGGCTGACCGCTCTGCAACTCGTCTTTGCAAGTGGTGGTGATGGTGACACTGGCGGGGACTCCCTTAGGATAATATTTGTCGTATTCAGCATTATGGACAACAACCATTTTCTTCATTAGTTCCCTGGGATGAACAGACACCTCACAGGCGCCTGAACCCTAAACCCTAGTTCTTGGAGTTTCTTAGAGACTCGGAGAGCTCTTGGCACTCCTCTTTTAGAGCATCTTCCCGAAAGGGCGCCCCAAGTGTCTCTCCTCCCTAAGCTGCAATGTCATTAGGGTTTAGGGTTTAGGGTTTAGGGTTTAGGGTTTACCTTGTTTGGGGGTTTTGAATGGCTTCTTGGCTATAGTCGTAGGGGCTAAGCATGAGGGCCAACCAAATATCTTCTCTGGATTCGGGGAGCTCCTTCAACTCGATTGCTTTTCTCAGCAATGTCGACAAGATGTACACCTGCATAGACACCCTAAACCCTAAAATCTAGAGCCTAGACTTGTTTTGTTTTTGGGAAAGTAGTGCCGAAATAACTCCTAACCCTGAGCCCTCGGCTGGAGTCTTAAATCCTGTGTTGTAGTTCTGGAGCATGGCTTTAGGGTTTGTGGTTTGTGGTTTGTGGTTTGTGGTTTGTGGTTTGTG
>NPHX01000663.1:0-32100 GCA_002271815.1 Eimeria falciformis
GTGAGCACGGCTTTAGCGTTGGTGCTGGGTGCGCTGAGATAGAAACCGCCACATGGGTGTTCCCCGGGTACGGGATAAATCCACAACGCTTCGAGAACCTGGAAGATCAATTTGTTGCTTGATGGACTATTTCGCCTGTTTGCTGTTCCCCTAAGCTTTTGTCCAGAAAACTTGCAAAAGTTTCTTGCTGATCCCCTGAATGACCAGGGCCCTGGCGTGCGTTTTGTCAAGAAAAGTACAGGCGCCCAAGCATTCCTCAGTAGAGGAATGATGCAAGCACTCTTAGTTGCCTCTGACTATCCCGAAATAACCAAGAAAGCAATCCATCCATTAATGCCTTCAAACATGCAGGAGCCATACAGGTGTCATAATTCGCTACTCCCCAGGGCGCTGAAACCGCTCTCGCCCGACAATACCACGGCGGCCAGCTATGTGACCAGTTTCAGTTTCGGAGGACAGTGGGAAGAGCGGTCACTTCGATTACGCTTGAAAGCCACCGAAAGCCTATTTTTTGAGGAATCAGAACAATCACCTTGGCGATGTGGCGTTTAGGCTCTCTGCTACCCCACAGCTGTTGATGGGTCTGGAGTGAGTTCTAATTGGATCACTACGACTGTTGATTCTGGTGGATGTCCCTGGCTCTTCCTAATTAAAGTGGTCACTTGAACAATTATATTTGTTGGGATGACTCGTTAGCTGAGAAGTTAAGGATATGCTTGTTTTATGAAATCACTGCAGAAAGCAGTAGGGATTTTTGTCTGGATGCCTGAACGAACAGCGAACCACCCCTTGTCTAGAGAGTGTTTAGTTTCTCTGTTCTAAAATATAGATTTAGTCGTTTTGGGGAGCTCGTGCTGGGCGCGAGGATGCAGGCTGGGAGCAGGCTGTGGTATGCTGGGTCTCTGCTTACAGAATATTGTTCTTTTGCTGCGCTACAGTTGATGGGTCCCAGTTTTCTGTTGTATAACTACCGAAGGGCTATAAGCTTTAATATGGTTGCTTGGAGTTGGCTTTCTAGCTCATCCATTTCACTACAGGATTGCTCTGCCAACAACTAAAATCCCCAGAAACGTTTTAAATCCGGAATGCCGTCTCTACGCATCTCAACGAACGGCAGAGAATTTCTCTGAATGTAATTGCTTTTCCAATGTCTCTCATTGGCCAAACCCCTTTCGTCGCATTTATTAAGGAAATGGGCTACGGAACAAGACAGATGCTGCAAGTATGGTTTTGTGGTTAGGATCGTCTAATGGCTTTGGTCAACAATGCCCGGTGCAGCCCTAAACTACCATCTGTCCTTATGCCTCTAAATGCGACGTTGCCCTTTTGCAACCTCCTTTGGGTATTCATCAGCCAGACACGCACTACTGGACCAGAACAAAAGTCACGCGAGATAGAGCAGATTGTTCCAAGGGTTCCGTATACGGCCGTGATTTTCAGAGTAGTTATAGTAGTCTCTATCTGCTGGCACTCACTGTACTAAGTCAAAAGATCAGGCCAAGAAACAATATCGCATCTCATGCGTGGGCGTTGAACTAGTCAGTCAGCAGCTGAAGAATAAAGGACGGATTTTATCTCCTTGAAATGGAATGAGATAAAACCGAGTCGAACACTATACCACTCCTGCTCAGTACCCTTGCGTCGCCAAACCCATTTCGCAGCATCCATAACCACAAGGGCAGAAAATTGTCGAAAGAAAAGACGGATGCTGCAAGCATGCTTTTTTGTCCAGGACTGTGTAATGTCCTTGCCCAGCAATCCCTGCCAAAGACGTATCTCGAGACAACCATCTGTCTTTGTGCGTTCAAGCGTATTCTTGCCTTCTGCCAGCAACCACCTTAGGGCATGCATCCGCCAGACGCGCACTTGCTGAAACACACCAGAGATCGCGAAATAGCTATCGTACCGTTTCCATATCACGAAGTAAATGCTTGTGCGTACTAAAGAGAAGCTGTATGCTGCAAACCAAGTCCGCATTGGGCACAGCGCTCCTGTCAAAATATTGAGTGCATTTTAATAGATTGTTGAATGGTACAAGCATCTTATCTTTCGTTGAGGGTTTCTAGGTCCCTAAGTGGACCGTCTTCCACCATTTTGCCACATCCAGGTCTCCCTCTAGTTTCCTAGTTCTCTGTTTGTCCACGTGGGTGTAAATGACATTCCATATTTTTGTTTGCTAGTTTAGCGGTGTCACGGTCGCGTGCGATATCCGCTAGTTAGATACAAAAGCAAAGCCTTAAAACCATTCAAACTTGAACCATCCCGTCGAACTCACTGACAGCCGCAATACAAACGTCGCGTTATCACTTGAGGTGAGCTACTGACCCATTAAGGTAAGGTTGGCAGTACGGTCGTGAGCCCTAGGTACGAAGCTTTAACCTTCTCTACCTGACCCTGATCTGCTTCTCACACTGGACATTGACGGACTGTTACATCCTGATGAACAAAATTTTTGATATGCTTTTTGGGGGCACTGGTTCCACTAAGCTTTATGTATAGGTCAGTTAGTCGTTTGCTGGCAGCGGCGTACAGGGTTTAGTAAGCAAGTTCATGATTAGCAGCCTTGTACAGCCAGATCTCGAGAGTGACGTATGGTTTTTCGAACAGGTCGTGCTATGGAGGAAGGCCCCTTGCTGGAAATGCAGTGCTAGGTTCTTAAGAAAAACAAGAAGTATTGCAGCTGGGGGGAGTTTGCTCCCCGATGACTGTGGTGCTTGTCGATCTGTTCTGGCGGATAAGACACTTGGCAGCGGTAGCGGATGGGGCTTATGAGCTCCGTAATTAGTTGTATCGAGTTTTGAGTTGGGTTCTCCTGCCTCACGCAAATAGTCGTACGGGGATGATTGGATGGTTGTTCCTGGTGGCCATATGGCCGCTAACCGCCTTTTCTGTTGGTCCTTGTGGGTTTATGGGTTATACAACTGCCTTCAAAAACATTTTTGATTCGAGGCACTCGGTTCGATGGTACTATTTGCAGTCGCTGATGCGCAAACAGATCGAGGACGAAGCATCCTAGGATTATTGCCAAAAAAATTACTAAAGGAACTAGTTCGTTGTGCAAGAACAGTCGGAGGCGTGTATCAAATGAGGAGATGCACGTGAAGCATGTCGGTGAGCATGCTCGGTATTTCGGTGTTTATCTGTTAGCTGCATATTCTAATTGCCCTGATGTACGTCCTGAATGATCCACGAATGGAAGGGATACGGTTGTGCTTATGTGGAGCATAAATCAGGTTCCGTGAATTATGTGCTTGGGATACAAACAAGCTGCACCTGTATCACATTCCTTTTTCTTCATCACTTGGCTCTTCCGAAGCAGGTGTGGCCAGATGGAGGCAGGAAATGGCGATAAGTGAAGGAAGGCAGACTATTATAAGTATTTCAACGTTTTTCTTACTTTGGGCCCCTATAAAAAACCATCGTGTGTTTAGCATGCTAAATTAAGTGGTAGTCGCACGTAGCAACCATCATAGGAAGAATCCCATTCACAAACCATCTGTATACATTACGCAAGATTTATTAAGGCAGCACCCGCCAGCCATAGGTAGCCGCAGGCTGCCGAAGTGGGGAGGCGTCCCCCAGCACTCCCTCCACACCAAGTGTTATAGGCCTGTGCCTACATCTCTGAAAGCTGACGATCCCAGCGGGAGGTCTCTGGGCAGAAAAATGCTCTTTACAAGACGATTTTCAATGACATATTCTAGTGTATTGTGGCCTCTGGCCATGCGCAAGCAGTCTATACAAGGCAGGAGTTCGGACAGTATGGCTGCATAGCTGTTTCCATGCCGGTGTGGCAGCAGGGAGGCACGGCAGAGCGCTTAAGTTTACACAGCACCTTATATAACTGAAGATCCTGTTTGGGTTCCTTGTTTTTGAGGATTTCTAAAATGAGATCGGGGATGCCACTTGATAAACTCGACGTTCCTGATATACAATTAACATCTTGTAAATTAGTGCATCTGCAAACTATACGCACAATGCGTAGAATGGGATAGAGCAGCACTAGCTAGCTGCATGATGCTGGAGTTGGGGGAGCGGACCGTAGCACCTTCACACACCAAGAGGCCTAGCCCTGATACTAACACTCAGACTGAGCTATGCCAATGGGCACAGAAAGAAATGGACCAAAAGCTACTGTATTTAAGGTGTCTTGAAATGGCGCATTCTAGTATATTGAGGCATTCGGTTATTCGAAAATGCTCCTGGATAAGACAGGAATTGGGACGTAATACAGGACCAGACATCTCACCCCAAAAGCTAATAAAACATATTGAACTGCTATGCGGTGCTCCCCATTGACGTTTAACATACTACATACTCGTTTTTCATTGGAGTTTTGTTGTAATTCTCAGAATGGTGCTGGAAAGGATGCTGGTGGGCGTGCTTCTTGCTATGACGCACTGTACACCGACATACATCTGGATGGCAGTTGAGCAAGCGTAGCTGCTAAGAGTAGGACGCTGCAGATTGCGTGTCCTATTTGACAGCTAAAACTATTATTTTCGTCATCAATTCTAATGAGAAGCCCGAAAGGATTTGTCACGTACAAAAGAGGCAGCGGCTTTGGGGTGATGAGCCGCTTTTCCGGCTGCACGACGCGTGGGGGGCTGGCCGGCGGGACAGGCGAATGCGTCACGTTGCCAGCGCAGCATCTTAATTCACTGAGTAGTATCTGAAGAGGGGCCACTTTTACGGTTGAGTGCAACATTGGATGCCGTGGGTGTGGCTGTTGCTTTAGACTTGTCTGGCACTACTGGAGGCCCTTCACCAGTCAATCATCTAGGACAGTGTCAATTCAGAGGAACGCTGAGCGCGGGACCAGGCCTTGCTTTTTCCATCTACCTCATTGTTGCTTATTTGAGTTAATTGATGTTAAATGTCTGTCTGTCTTCCACAACAAATCCTGCCGCAACGAACCTTTCTAAAGCTAACAGCCAGACACTGAACGGCCTGCCGCCTCCGACCAGGCGTAGCCGTGCAGTCTACCCAATTCGTTGATGCCAGCAGAGATGAGTTTACAGCCGTTGGGACTTATTTTGCTATTATTTTACCACGGAAGCGGGGTATTGAGCCGGGTTTATCCTACAAGCTCCAAGGGGAGAGCTACGCGCTGGTCGCTCCAACTGCTCTTGGTTTTAACGGCAATCGAATCTAAAATTTCCCAGCAGGCCATACTTTTATTTGTTATTTTTTTGTGAGGTTGTCCCTCGTCGTTTACTTTTTCCGCAAGCCCCGACTTCGTGATTTACATGTGTGGGCGCTTGCTTCAAGAATTGGGATATAGTGTAGAGGCTGTGGCTTTCGCATTATTGCATTTCCAAAAGCACTTCCAATAGTGTGCTCTATTTAAATAAATCGGGATATCTGCAATATTGAAGTGCTAACGGCACCATGGCGGCGGTCAAGAACCAGACAGCTCCAGTTGCTTCCGTCATTGGACAGAACCAGCGTCGTTTGTTGTTGGAAGTACTGCGTGCGAACTTGCGCTCCAAAAATGGGGTGGCAGCTGGAATTCCTTGCGAGCAACAACCTTTGGCGAATCAAACCATAACGCATCATCCGGCCGCTTCCATTCGTGCCGACCTGTGTGGAAATGCCTCGGCATTGACTGGAGGTACCGGGTTTCGCCCTGCACTGGCACAGAAACTCGTACGAAATGTGAAAGGAAGCGGTGGGGAAATTCACACTGCGACGGTTTCCGGAGAGGGTGCCTCCTGGAAGCTGCACGCTTCTGTAGATGCACGGACTGGAGCGTTGGAGAGAGGTGGAATTCACTCCACTCGTACTTGTCTTACAGAGGCTGGGGAGCCGGAGCAGGTATCTGTAGGCAGCAATGGTGTACCTCCTGCAACCCAAGACATACGGGTGGAACGAACAGCAGAGGCAGGGGCAGGACAGCAGGGCCTGAGCATTGCTCTTTTCGCAAAACTGGCGGAAGGCTTACCTAAGGATCAAGGTGGGCTTCACTTTTTGACCTGGGCTGATGGAAGTTGCTACTGTGGCCACATGTCTGGGGGATCGTTAGATGGAATTGGGGTCTACAGATACACCGACAATTCAATTTACTGCGGCCAGTGGGTCCGTGACCACCTACAAGGCAACGGAGCCTTCATCACGGCAAATGGATTTTTATATAGAGGGCGCTTCGAGGCTGACAAACAGCATGGAGCAGGTTAGTTTGGATGCCCTGTCCGCAGATGGTAAACACCTCGTACGCCACTAGTGGTCACAACTTTTTCCTTACAGTTTAGAATGTTGAGATTTTATTCTGTGCCTTTTTTTATGCCCCAGGTGTTTTTGTAGTGCCAAATGGCAGGACGTTTTTTGGAAGTTTCCGGCATGGCCAACTCCATGGATTGTCGTGCTGTGTTTCTGGCTCTGGTGGCTCGAAACCTTTGCTGGGAGAGTGGCATGACGGGGAGTTTCAAAGGGCATTTCCTTTGCATGCCCGTGTGGCTGATTTTTACTCGCGGGCAGCAGAGTCAGTTGACTTGCTGGAAAGTGTGTGGAATCCTCTACCCATCCCTATTCCCGATGCGAGTACCATAGGAACAACGAAAGACGAAATGACAGCACAAGGTCCATGTCAGGCTGGTCCGCAGCTGTGCAGTGCTGCAGTACTGGAGGCGCTTCGCATGGAACTACCGAAGAGCTTGCTTCAGGTGGCGGCTGCATCTGCCACGGGAAAGGAGGTTACTCTTTCCTCGCAGGCAGAAAGGCACGCGAGTGCCAGATTGACGTGCAACGGGAAGCCGATAGTAAGGAAACGAAAAGCAAGCCTGCTGAGACCCCAGGGCAGGGATGGCAGAGACGCTATAGCCACATCGAAATCTCGATGTTCAGCCCAGGAGTCAGGTGTGCCTAGCGGTGGCCCGCCAGCCCCCCAGCGGGCGACAACAACGAAAGCGCAACTCTTGCGATGGGAAAGTGAAGCAAGGAAACTCCCGCGCATTCCGCATCTTAATTACAACAGAGTGCTCGGTCGCTGGTATGCAAGGGTCCGGGATCCTGCAAGTGGACGGCGTATTTGGAAGGGATACACCTGTGCAGTCCACGGCTTTTATCAAGCTCGTGACATGGCGATTGATCGTTTGAGACAGTTTAGCCAGCTCGTATCGCCGTTGGCTAGCGGGGAACCAGATAGTACGACAGCAGCAGAAGATTTGCAAACCCCATTGACGTCGAACGTCTTGGCTATGCAGTCCCAGAATGATCATGCAGGAGCCGAATCCTGTGGCAGCGCTTCGGAAGCAGCCACTCCTTTAGCAATCTGCAATGCTACGGGCATACCGGTGTCACAGCAGACAGAGACCTCAACAGAGGAGCCTCCACGAGTCAATGCGGCTTCTGACGATGTATGCTGCTCCTTGAATAGACTAAACTCGAACATGGGTGCAGATTCAGGAACTGCTGTCCCGTGTGATGTGCCTGGATGTGAGAAGGCAGCCGTTGACAACAACAACGACGAGAGAAATGTTGATGAATTGCGAACTGGGAAGGAAGAAAATGTATTGAACGAACCCCGTTGCACTGAATTGACCTCTCAAGCAACACAATTGGAATCAGCTCCAGTAGCCAAAGAGGACCAGGCAAAGCAGCAGTTGTCTGTTGGTACCTCGTCAGCGCAGTCGTTTGGATATCCCTCAGGCGAAGTCTGTTGCAGATCGGATACCTTGCTGGGACAAGAGGGAGAGAGCATTGCATGTAGCCGCTTGACTACAGCAGACTGCACAGAATCGGCACTTAGTCGATGTACGCCACTCTCCATATGATTCTGGTAGCCGTAGGACGGTGGATAGGCTCAATGATGTATGTTTCATATAGAACCCACAACAGTTGAGGAGGATGTACTCTCGGTGATTGCCTGGAGCACGACCTAACCGACGAACAAGTAGTATGGAAATCCCCCAATTTTCCAGCGGCACGCATGAATACGGATTTTCCGTTTGCTGTTTAACAGCTCAGGTTTCAATTGCTGTGAAATTTGTTTTTTGCACTTCATAGAGGAGGAATTCTGTGGGTTTGAATGCTGCTCACGCACACACTGACTATTAACAACAGCCGTTTAAGCGGTCACGACATTCCGATAATTCGGTTCCTCTGAACACTATTGTCTGCCCTTTGCACGAGCCACATACCACACCTTTTGTGATGCGTCGGTTCAACTTCGGTCCAACTAGTGGTTTTAATTATTACCCGAAGTAGATCGTTGTTCCGCCTGCGGCAGGGGCACCAGCAATTGTTAATGCTGCGTGTGTTTTCCGCACTGTCTGAAACAACGCACCCAATTTCTTTGTCTTTTTGACCTATGTTGGTAGGTAACAGCTAATTAACCCATTAGGGACGTACCTCGCCCTTATTACAGCTCAGCTGAGTTGTCTTGTCCCTGCATGTTTTCTCTGGTTGGGCTGCTGTCTTGGTTTGATCCGCTAGACACGAATGACTGAAGGCAATACTTATTGTTTTTGCATTTCGCGTTGTGTTTTGAAATTAGAGCTGAAGGAAAAGGCGACAGGTTCTTGACATTTTGATAGCAAATGCTTTATACACAATTGCTCATTCAGCACGCAGTTTGGGGAGCATCCGATGCCCGTACTCAAGTAGTACTATCAAAGTTTGTCCACATCAACCTCAAGAGATCTGTGGTAGTGATTTTCTGTGGGGATTGGGTACTTTTCCCATAGTATCATGCAGTGGTGGAAGAAGCACTGGAACACACGAAGTTAATATGCTCTGCCTTTCGCAACGACATTGTCATATTCAGCTTGCCCTCCGACCAGCCCACACGACACCAGCAAGCCATTTGCGAAAGGATGAAGGGCATCTGCCTGTGGCTGCGTCATGCTAAGCCACGACAGCTGGACCAAAAACAGTACCTTCGGAACAAAAGGGGTGCAGCACGATGGTTTTAGAGCGATGGGTTTCAAAAGCGCAGAAGATAGATGAGGGCGTTTCATTTTCTTTGGGGCGGCTACAAGAGGCCTCTTTAATAGGCCGGTCGCAATCTCTAAACCGTTTTATCAGCTATTATAAAACACAGATATGTTCAAGTGCAGCAACGGAGCGTTCCTAATAACAGGTAACCAACAAGTGAGCGACACAGAAATATCTCATCACCAACCGATAAAGTTTTATAGACTCATTTGCCTCGGCTTCCTACAAAGGCTTTTGAGGCGGTTTAGCACAGAAAAACGTCAAGCTGACATGAAGAACGCGTGTGAAGATCTGACGCTCACCTCGCACAATTCATATTCCTTTCACTGCGCGAAATACATAGCTATTCAGCAATAACCGCAATCAAGAAGGACTAAGTTTAACCCCATTTACGTAGCAACACTCACAATGAATGTTTCAACTTCCCTTTACATTCTTTGGCACAGGAAGTCACGCGCTCGTCTCCTGTTGCTGCATTAAAGAGCAGCTCAAGATTACCCTGTTTGCTCCAGGGTTCAAGCGGTGGAGCCAAGCTAGCACCCCGTGAGATTCTTATTGTGGATGGGGCTTACCCATTTTAAACCCCTTCGTTGGCCGTTTCCGAGCAGCCTGGTTCTTGTTACACCTAGGCAACCACAAACCTTTACCCCACGCGATTATTCCTTACAAGAGTATCCTAACTACGACAAAATTATAGAAGAAACATTCCCTTGCTTGAAACACAGCTTACCAACAAGCCGCAGACAGAGAAGGAGCGCACCACTGACTGCGCGCCTCCACATACAAGCAGGTTGTCAACTTGCGAGAAGAACTAGCACAAGCAAAGACAGCCGCCAAACAGGCCAATGACTGTGTCCTCCTCTATATCAGTAAGACTAGGACACACCTATGCAAAACTGAACAAAGATGCTTCCTAGAGTGGAGAGACCGAGAGCACTTCAAGGCTCCTACGAGAAACGTAAGACTGAATATTGACTGTCAGGCTCAAAACGACAAACTAAAGTGGCAGCACCACTCCTTTGTCACGGGTGCAATCGAACATGAAAGGCAAGCCAAGCGGGTTTCTGAGATTTAGTTCTGTTTATTACATCTAACCAGACTTACGACTATCATTCAGAAACTTGAAACGTTTAAACAACAAAAACCCAAACTATAAAGAGAATTATTCAAAATTAAAGAACCCATTCAATTTAGATGCGGGCCTACACTCACTGGGAAAAGGTAGTAAGAAGATACAGAAACCTTAAATAAAGTGTTAAAGCATTCTACAAATGCATCGTTACGAAGATACCAGACCTCCACTCTCTTTTGCAGCCGAGTGTCAATTTCGTCTGCAAGCGACACTCGCTCCTGGGCAGGACACTCGTGAAAAACCTGAATTCCTGACGGGTCCTTTGGGACGTGTTACGATTTAATCATGCCACTCGGATCGTTTGCAATGCCGCAGGGCCTTCAAGCAACTCTCCAAGCGTAGAACATCAACGGCATATTTAGTTTAGCACAGCATTACTATCTATCTGCGTCCCCACGTCTTGACCCTTTTCATCTCTCGGGGTTCACCGGTTAAATATGGAGAATGCCTTGTCCGCTAACCGCTCAGGACAGTGCCAGTTCCTCGTCGTATGTTTCCTCTCCCCCTACCTCCCACTTCTTTATGGCAACCCACAGCTGCTCTTTCGGGGATTCTACGCTGGCAGAGAGGCTCGGGACGGCTTTCCCAGCTTAAGGACACAACGATTCGTTTTCTGTTGGAAGGCAAAAAGAAACTCTTGGCAGAGGAACTGGGATCGCGGCTGCAGCCAAGCCCCAGTCCAGTCGTATGGAATAAGCCTAGTGTGGCATCAGTGACAAAGTGATTTTGCTCTTTCTTATTTCCCTTACCCGACTATTGCAAATTGTCTGTACGGTCCTGTGACCCTCTTTCGGCCCCCTAACCTATCCTAAACTAGAGTCTACCGCAGTCACCTATTTTCCTACTGTGTCAGCCGTCAAACAGCACATCGAATTCAAACGCCATTAAGGAGGGCCACCCTTCAGGCAATCGCTATTAAATAGGCGTAACTCAATTGCTTTATTCACAAGACTTGCTTTGTGTTGCGGTCCCCAACAGCATGAAAAGCTGATCCTGATTCCACTGTCCAATTTATATATCCCCTCACATCCCTGAACAAGCGATGATCTAATGCTTCTTAAAGTTATTTTTTTTGTGAGGGCATCAGACCCGCGTCAACAACTAGTGTCGGTTGTAAAAGAGAAATACTTCTCAAAATCCTGAACCGCGAGCACACGAGAGGTGGTAAGGTGATCAATGGGGGCCTTAGTCGCTTCAGGCTCAACGTCCGTTCACGCGAACTGTTGCTCCCTCAAATACGATAAAGAGGCTAGAACTTGAGCTAGAGGAGCGCGTAGCCAGCCACGCCTGCATCAGGCAGACGTTGGATCGTTGCTACACGTATTAACGACTGATATCCTATGCAGTGTGCTGCGAGAATGAGAAGCGGATCTATAAGCCGCCCTACTACCCCTAGAAAAATTCTTGGCAAAAAAGGTAGGAGGTTGAGAAATTGGACTACTAATTGGAGGAATATATACCAATAAGGCAGGATCTATAGTCTAGAGACTCGACTCCACCCCTGGCAAGTTGCCCAGAGGCGCTAACCTCAAGGCAGCTCTCACGTTGCTGTAAAGTACCACCTTCCTTATGCATGAGCAGTTTCGCTTGACGGGAGGCCACAATACACAACCTGCTATTCGAAAACATCTTAAAAGAAGTAGTTTCTGGTGCGTATATCTCTACACTGACCTCCTCTTGCCATAGCTCACAGTGAGGGGCGTAGCACCAGGCCTATGACGTGATGCGATAGCCTATTGTCCCCTGTGGTAACCTTCGTATTTGAGCCCCTTCGCAAGGGCCCAAAAGCACTAAACATGTGAGCAGTATTGAAGAATAGTCAGTTCCAGAAAGATGTGTCCCTTAAAGCCTACCAATTTGGGGCGTCTCTGCCAGGAAACAGCGTGGCGCGAGGAGATGCGGCCATTTTGCTGGTAGAGTGCATCTTATGTAAACACCCACCCGACGACACAATCTGAGAAGCTAGCTACTGCTCTTCGCATTCAGAATCTTAAGCCTTTTGCTCATGAACCACTTAGTGCACTAAATAGGACAATTCTGAGTTGGGATGAGGAGAAACTGTACGAAGCAAAACACGCACAGTAACATGCTTAACTCGGTGTGCAGGAAGAATCCAACCCCCATTCGGGAGCGTTCGAATACCTATATGCAGATGGTCCTGTCCAAAACAGCCGTGCACAATGCGTGTAGATAGTGTGTGGATAGGCTAATCTCTAAAGTGTTATCCACATACCACGAACACACCAGGTGGGTCACATGTTACAGTTGCTGTAGT
Source organism: Eimeria falciformis (assembly GCA_002271815.1). Lineage (NCBI taxonomy): Eukaryota > Apicomplexa > Conoidasida > Eucoccidiorida > Eimeriidae > Eimeria > Eimeria falciformis. The sequence goes on from NPHX01000663.1 coordinate 12,342, forward strand.
GCGAGCATGTGACTACACACTGGACTCAATCAAAATATCTCTAAAATGACAATTGAATTATCATTGTGTATTTTTGCTTCTAGCGAAAATTTGCCTGCCACGGCTGTACAGAGCAAGTGCTGGACCGTAGCTACATGTAGTAACCGGATCTGACTCTACACTGGGTATCCTTCTTTGCCGTAAAAGCTAGTGGGGACGCCCTCATTAAAGCTTATTATGGATTAATAGCTTTATATATACACAGGTGTTTTTGCAGGTGGATGTGATCCCGACTAGGGAGCTCGTGGGGCTGGAGCAGCGCAGGACTATCCTCCCGAGACCATCCTAGAAACCAAAGCACCCTACTACCTTCAATTTGGGTCAATTCTGGGAACTTTTACAAGCCGGGCGTACGCGAAATGAGCAAACGGCATTGCATATAACAAAACGAGGCCAGCATGGAAACCACCTTTGCTTATGGAGTACTCTGGGCGCTTCCTATTCCTTAAGGATGTCCTACGTAGGGCAGGAGCCCCCAGATTTCGGCTAGAACAGCTCGTTCGACAACTTTATGGAAGCAAAGTTTCAGAAGTGGCTTCCCTTAGGTCGCTGGGCTCTCACTGCCAACGGGCAATCGAGAAGGAATTTGGTCCAGACTTGCTAACACTGAAATGCGCATCCGTAACTGAAGCACCTCAGGCCAAAAAGATACTTTTCGAGTGTAAAGATTCCTCTAGAATTGAGGCTGTTGCCCTGCAATTCCCTTCGCATACCTCACTGTGCATATCTTCTCAGGTGAGCGACAGCTCCGTATCTATCTTATCGTTTCCCGGTTAATGGCCACACTTCGTGCATCCTATTTTAACAGCTAGAAATTTTGGTAGTGTTTACTGGAACTTGAAGGCGAACGGCAACGAAGCGGGCCTGCTGATAGGTTGTTCGGGGGATCTGGACGTACGTTACTCAGTATCCGATCGAACCAGTTTAACGCAGCTGTATTAATGTCCGCAGGCAGGATGTTCCTTCAATTGCAGCTTTTGTGCCACTGGTAAGTGTGACGAATTGTGGCCTACGGGCCTCAGCTGCCAAGGGCGGAATGCACGTTTTGAAGGGTTCTGGTGCTCTGCTTTCAACAGAAATACTAACTCGTTCCTCCCGTGACAGAAGTTGTGTACGTCAATAGCATTACAGCGTTGTATGGGCAGTGAAATCCCACACTTGAAACTTGGTTGACACGGATCATTTAGTTGCTCGTGAAGCTGTTCTTTTGTGTGCTCTTCGAAAGGCAAGGTTGGCTTTAAGCGGCAGCTTACTGTCGACGAAATTACAGATCAAGTGCTTTATTTTCAGTCCAAGGGTATACGCCCTGGCTCTATCTCTTTCATGGGTAGGCATAACACGATGAAGCCCTGCGGTGTGCACTGCGGCAGAGGCCTGCACATACCACTCCCTTGTAGTAGTACGCCAAGCACATTCGGGACTTTGGGAGAATCATCGAGCTACGGCTAAACTTATCTTGTGATTATTGAAGGCTTTGACTAAGATCCTGCTGTACAACTCGCCTCAAATGGTGAATACTGCGTTTCGGAATACATGCCGAGAAGGGTTGGTTCTTGTCTTTTACTTTTTAAGCTCTTCAGTTGCTGAAACAGTAGAGCATGCATGCCGTTTAATTTTACAGGGATGGGGGAGCCCCTGGCGAACCCTCGCGTGTTTGAGGCGCTTAAACTACTCATGGACTCTCGTGCTTTTGGAATATCGGCTAGACGGTTGAACGTATCAACGTCAGGGATTCTACCGGGCATTAAAAGACTTAACGAGCAGCACCCACAGGTGCGGTATCTGGTTTATAAAAGAGGGAGAACGCGAATATAGAGCATTGTGTTATGTACAAAATGGAGCAAGGCTGAAAGGCAGTTGGCAGGAATGATGAAGCAGTCAGTTCATGACTGGGGTGGGGTAGAGGGCTCAATACACATGCACGATCCAAGCATGCACAGCAGCGATTCAATCCTGATGCAGGGTTAAGGCCTTAGGGTTTAGGATTATCAGGGTTAGAATTTAGTAGGCTAGGGGCTCCGCTGTGCATCAGCTATCGTGCCCTCCGTTGAGGGACATTGTGGCACAGCGCTCCCCCTGATTCGTGTGCGGCGCAGGTGAATTTGGCATTTTCATTGCATTCTCCATTCGACGGGGAACGAAATATCTTGGTGCGCTGACAGCCTGAATCTAACGTTTGGCAACTTTTCTAGCTGGGCTATGTACACATGCAGCTCGACATGCTGTTCACTGTTTTGGACGTCGCTCTGTTAAGGGGGAGCAAACGCAAGCCCATGTGCAGTTGCCCATTCGGAATACAACTTCCGTCCGTTGTCTCGTGGCAAATAGTACCGGAAGAAGGATTAGGTATTAGGTTTAGCTGGTTTACGAAGCAGTGGCAGAAAAGGCAATATTGCATCGCCCACCGTACGCTGGTACGTTGCAGGTCCCGTCGAACCGAATGTATCCTTTCTCCGAGGTCTTTAATCTCTTGGACGAGAGAATGGCATTAACGGGACGCCGTGTTTGGATTGCTTACCTGCTGCTTCAAGGCAAGCCTTGCGGGATTGAATAGACTAGCCCAGGAGGCTTTTTCGAGGGTTATTAAACCGTAGCACGATGCCAAAAATAAACTGTTCTTCTAAATAGTAAATACAAGCTGTTGTTTTGCCGATCGCGTGAGTATTCGTTTAGTAGTTGTTCCCACCCCTCCCCAGGGGCCTGCCATGCGTGTACTGGCTTCGGTGTTTGTGGCGCTTGTTCTTTTGCCTAAACTGGGTAGCAGGCTGCAACGATTCCGAGGAGCACGCGAAGGCCCTTGCAGCCCTTATCCGGGAACGCCGAAAAACAACCAGACATTTGTACCACGTGTCGCTAATAGAGTACAATGAAGGTTGGATTTTCACCCTGACACCGAAACGTTCCAACTTTAGAACCAGGCTCTAAAGGAGTGTGCCTAACGCGGTGCGAATGCAGCGATTGGTACTGCATTTTTAACTGCATGCATGCTGTTCGGTTGTTGTTTGTTCCTTGTTGCAGCGAGGGGCGTATCGCCATCTCTGCGGCGAGCTGATAGTCAAAGTCTCAAGCTGTTCGAGGTAGGCGCATGTTCCACCGACGTCAGAGCCTCAAAGTGTTTATAACCTTTATTGGCGTTGGGCATCTAGAGCTCGGTTCAGGTCTGTGGTTGCGTCACCTGTTTGCAGAGGGTACTTGACGCCGCATCCATTTCCCACTCGCGCAGGTTAGCTCCTGAAATGACCTTTCCGCAGTGCCATATCCCCAGAGCCTCTGAATGCCTACCCAGCATAAGAGCAAGGCCTGCACCATTACCCGTCAGGGCGGTTAACCGCTCAGATCCATTCATTCATAACGTGCCACCGCTTGCCAACGATTAGCATGTTAGTAGAAACATTATTTTCTTCCCTCCAGCATGCTGATGACGTGACAACGCACTGACCAGAAGAACCTTTGCATCTTTCGTGTCCAGTGGGCGTTGCAAACGACTTCGACATTGGCAGCTTGGCATTGGAACTTTCTGGTGCAGTACAACTTTTCTGTTCGACAGCAGTACGAGCTTCAGACGGAGGCGGTGCTGTGTGTTTGACAGGCATTACTTCGGACGGGAGATAGATGCTGCTTGTGGCCAACAGTATGCATGTGAGCTTGTACCCACCGCGTGCTCGTTGCAAAGCTAACATTGTTTTCTTCGGTCGTTTGCATCCGCTTGAGTTAACCATGATATTATAAAGGTTTGCTCGACGGTAAGTCGTTTCTGTTATGATTGCAGCATATTCTCCCGAAGCGAAGCGAATGGCTCAAGTAGGGGCTTTGCCGACGACGTAATGGACTGTGTCCTTGCTTGTCTGCTTGGGATGTTCCAAGTACCCTTGAGAGAGTCGGTTACTGTGCAGTTGGAGAGCCACCACAGAGAGACAAGGAAAAAAGTGCACTTTATTCGGTGCTCGTACGTTCAAAGCTAGAACGAAACGCTTTAGATCAGGAGGTGCTCATTCGTCCCAACCTCTAACGTTTCTGGGACCAGTAACAAGATCAGACCTAATTACATGCGCCTTTTGTGACCCTAAGAGAGCACGGCCAGCATGCCGCCGCGTTTGACACGTCGCTCTCAAGTTGCGGATCTGTCCGTCGCATCACGACGGACGTCTTTTTGAATTCGCCAGTTGGGTCAGTGGCCTTTTTGGCATCCTCTGACGCTTGGGTGAACCTCAAAGGAGTAACACACTGATCTGTTTGAGCCTGCCCGCGCATGCCGCAGGGGCGAAAACACTTATCTGAAGCCATTTCGACGTTTATCCCTGTTCAGGGAGCATTCCCCAAACGAGCGTAACATATCATGGTAGACACAATCTAGCTTCAAGCTAATTAAGACTTTTGAGTTGTTTGTCTCTGCCCATCCTTCTTCATAAGCAATCGCTTCAATACCTCTGAACGCCCAGATGTTGCGCTACATTCTCTCAAGAGATCCACATAGTTGCCCACTGTTTGCAACTCAAATAACAGCCAGTACAGAGGCCCTTTATGCTTTGCTTGGTTCATGAGGCAGCCTGCACGTTCTGCCGCCACAGGTAACGACAGCCCGAACTAAAGGCGCCGCGCACAACCCATGGGTCACATTAAGGCACACGTTGATTCTTTCTTGTCCTGCTTTTTGGGGTTCGACGGCCTAGTCTGCTGTCCCATGCCAGCCGGAGTTAGCGACTTGTTAAGGTATAACTCTTCGCCGGGAATTTGTGTACACCCAAAAAGTCCCGCAGCTGCACGAACCCAATCCGACGTTTGGAGGTTCCAGCGGTCTTGAGCATTCTGCAAAGTATAAACATGGAGATGGACGGCAACCCAGTTGTGACACTTTTATATCCAATATCAAGTAGCTCTCGAAAATGAGTCGAGCACTTCTTGGGACAAAGGCAGAAACTTCAAAGATAAGCTGGGTTCGTACGACGGAGCTGTTCCAGTTCACGATAATCGTAAAGACAAAACAAGTTCAGAAACGTGGTATATGTGCCAAAGCCGCGTGCTGAAGCGCATGCATTAATAACCTCACCACAATGTCTTTGAAGAACGGCCGCTCCGCGGGGTTCAAAGTAAGCATCCGACCAAGAAGTGTAGCCAGCTCTGAACAGATAACGGGCATTCGCACGGACACAAAGCACCAAGATTGTCCCACCAGCGGCCACAATAGGGTCCTCAAGATGAAGGGTCAGTCTGCACCATGTGATGGTATCAACACACGAACTATCATGTCCCTTAATGAGCCTGGTTATTGTAGCGCCCGTTACGAAGGCTGGATACACTAAGTTGTGGGTTGTTCAGGTTGCAACTAGTATTAAAACCAGCGAGCCAAAAGTTCTGCTCCTCATGGATTTCTTAATCTGCAAACGTTGGCAGGTCATATATCATTCCACGTACCTGAACCTGCCGTAGGGTCACTGTTTTGAAGCTTTTCCAGCGCTGCTGTCAGCCGTCTCGGCTTGTCACGACACACCTGTGAACATAGAACATTAAACAGCAGGTACCGGATTGTGCTTGCGTTCATGAAAGCCGAGTGAATTTACGCGACACTTGAGTTGGAAAGCCAACTGGTGCAGTACTCTCCAGTGCAGGAGGGGCGGCCAGTGTAATGCAAGAGCTAAAAGTGGGTAAAATCAAAATGTAAACCTGGCGCCGTCTGAGCGCCTCGCTGTCCTCCGAGTACAAATAGGTGGAAGTTCTTCATGTGGCGTTAAGTGGAAGCATAGGGTCTGAAGCTCACGATGGGATTTTGAAGTGTAGCCAGCTGCAATAGCACAAGGCCTAGGCAAAAGACGTCGTGCTTATGAGGTGACAGGGTTTTCACGTATACGCTGGGGCGCTGTATCCGACCCTCAGTTAAGGCGGCGTAGTATTCGGGAGAGCAATACGGCGGCACAGCGGCTAAGCCTTTTGCCACGTTTACAAGCCAGCGCTTAAATTCGCCTGAGTATCCCAAACAGTAACGGAAATGAAGCACCTGTAAGTCGGAAAACAAGAAAATGCCACACTGAAGGAGCTTGCTGGAAGGTACGAAGACGCCTCGTGTCTAAAGCCTCAGTCGGTAAAGGGGTTCGTGGGAACTATCAAGGTAAGCAGTGGGATTACTCGGCGGCATGAAATCGCCGATTAAAAGATGAAATCCGTCGTCCGAAACCATAATGTTGTACGGGTGGATGTTGCCGTGATAAACACCGTGGTGCTCTAGAAAAGCCAAGCTGCGCACCAAGCGGGCAGGATATAACATGAGTCCATTTAAGAAAAATGCGTGGACCGGTTACACAGGTGAATGAGCATCTGCACGAGACGGATGAGCAGTAACTGCCTCAATAAAGCTTCCAAAGGTAGCGGCTTAAGAATTTATGCCGTGTTCAATCACCAAGAAATGAGAGTATTCGCATTAGCCAGCAACAGATCCGCCTTATACGCATATGTGTTCCTCTTCCCGGCCAAGGTTTTCATTACTGCTCCGACGCTGCCGCTTTGCATGAACGGCCTGAATGTTGAAACTCCAACAGAACGCTAGCGGGATGGTCTCCCCATTTGGTTGGAACTTCATCACGACGCAATTGCATACTAAGCATTCCTACTTAACGGCGACCCAGTCACTACTATTCCCCCCGCAATAAAAGGAAGCTAAGCCGCAGCCAGTCCCGGTGATTCAAAGCGTCTCCTACGTTTAGAAGTTTAAACGCTACACTGGTCTGCGTCTGTGTTTCTTTCTACCTCTCTGTCTTCCTATCTGTCTGCCTCTGGCTCTGTCTCTGTCATTCTATTATTAAACGTAGCTCACGTTATGATGGCCGCACCAGCCATTTTTTTCAACCGGCTGTGGTTGCGGGTGATTGTGGCAGTGTGAACCACTGGTAGCAGCCCCACTTGCTCGAAGTTGAACTTGCCCTTTTCTACAATGTAGCGCCAACAAAACTTCATAAATATCTCGATCTCTTTCACCAGTGTCACGGCTCCCGAGTCGTCAAATGCCGCATCACTGTAGTTAAACACGCGACCGTCAGCAGCTACAGCGGGTCCGGGGTCCAGCTGCAAATGAAGTTCACCACATAAGCAAAACCGGGTGCACGAGCCGGCTAAACAACACGTAAGATTATTGCGTGGTGCGGCTAATGCTGGCATGTGCGAATGCTGGCAAACTTTTGCTGCCCGAAAACGACAATTGCTGAGCGCCTTACAACTTTGGCGCAGAAAACCGTCGGCACATCCCGGATCTTAAGCTCTGGCGCTGCCTTCGGTGCTACCTTACCTGAAGCCATACGACATGTGAAACGGTCAGCCAGCAGACTCTTGCCGAGTTCCATGCCGCAACAGCGTTCGTCTGTGGCTTAGCCACGGCCAGCAGCGGTTTCACTACGCAGGTTGCTTTAGAAAATGCTTTAAACTTTAATAAGCCATGGCTCACAGCCTAAGGGCAAGGCAGCTGGTGCAACAAGTGGCACTATGGCACCCCCAAATAACAATTGTTCTGGTCAGGAGAAGCCCACCCTTCTTTGCTGCTTTTTTAGCTTCTTTCTCAAGGCGTGCTCTTTCTTCTGCCTCCTTGGCTCGGGCTTCCAGATGGGCCTGAACCAGTAATTCATGGCTGAAATCCTCCCATGGCTTATCAAGACGCCGGAGCTGCACACATAAAACATCGCTGCGTTCATCTGCTGGAAAATAAAATCATGGCATTGCCAAGTGTGCAGAAGCATTCTTTGATACCCGTACACTTCCGCTGTTGTTATTGATTCTCTCATATTTGATTTTCAACCACAGACCCAAGGGCGTTGACGTATCCTGTAAGAAACCACCAGGGGAGTGAACCATAAATCAAACTAGCCGCCCCTGAATCCGCTGCTTACAGCAAGGGGAAGGTCACGACGTTCCCAGGTAAAATTGAGACTGCAAGACTCGAGCTCATCAAGCTTAGTTTGCACCTGAACAAAAAAATGGCACAAGAGAGGTTCTCATTCCTCTCACTATTGGATTACAAGATAAAAAGAGTCCTAGTTAGGTAAACACATCAAGCATTGCTTCAACTTTCCCTAGCAGGCTACAGCCCCGCATTGGTACAGTTGCTTCTACACGCATAGACATGGTTCCCAACTGCTTGTTTTTTGAGAAATCCTAACGTGCAGTAGCCGCAAATGATGTAAAACTAGGTAGGAACAAACCTTGCTAGACAGGCTCTGAGCAGTCAAAACCCCTACCTCGTCCAGCTGATCCTGAATGTCTGTCTTGAGCTGCTGCCGCTCCTCTAGAAGCACCTCGGCGTCCTCCCTGAGTAGATACACAGCACTACTCCAAAAGCGTTTCCCCTCCGCGTATTCTAAGGGCCGGAGAGGCGGTACAAGTTTCTGATTTTATTTATGAAGGGATTTGAATCCCCCCTCATTTTCTCGGCAGGAAAGACGTGCACGGGACAATCTTCTGGTTTTTAAAGATACGCGGAAGTCTTTCCCGTGACCCTCGATTGTTAAAGATCCCCTGGTTTACCTGTCATGAGGGTCGAACCTATCAGCGTAGTCCATCTCGTCTTCATAATGATCATCATCTTCAAATGCCTCGTCTGCTTGCTCGCGCATCTTCTCGTTTGCCTGTTCAATGCCGACGTCGAGTCGCTCTATCGCTTCTTCCAGCTTGGCCCTGCAGTATTTTGCGTCACACACCTCTAAATCCTAAACCCTAAACCGCTACCTCCACTAGCTTCTATTTCAGCTCAAACACTGCAAATTCGCCAAAATCGAAGCCCTAAACCTAAATATCCTCACTTATGTGCTTGTAGTTCTTCTTTTTGAGCGACAACGTCGTTCTTGATCACCCACGTCTCTCCGTGGGCAGCACTCCCTGAAGCGAATAGCAGGCGTATCAATGCCTCAACTAAAACAAGACCACCACTACCCCTTCGTGCTACTGGTGTTAGTCGCTCGCCTCCTTAACGCTACGAAGGCTCACAAATCCCTAAACTGTCTACTGCACAAGACCACCTTTCCCTTTGATTGATCTGAGATTTTAAAAAGCATAAATTATGCTGCGTTGGGTCCCCCAAGAATATCAAAACACTCGCCTGGCATTCTGTGCATCGCGACGAAGCCGGAAGGCCACGAGATGCTCTCTCCTAACACGCCATGTTCGGACACTGGCAGGCTCATCCTGAAAAATGTGTGGAACAGTTCCTGCAAACAAAATCCTTCCGCTTTGTCCGTCCAAAGGGAAGCCACAGACCCCCTTTTTAAACACGAATTGTTCGTCCGTTCGGAGAGGGGAGGGTAAAATGTGCTGGTGACAGAGTCACAAGATGACAGACGACATGTTGTTCTCACATTAGCCCGCCACGGAAGCTGTATATAATCAACGAGACAATAAGAGATGATCTGAGATGCAATCCATCAAGAAGCTGCTTGATGCTACTGAACAGAAAAACCGTTCTGCAAAACGCAGGAGCAGGGTGTGTGTGGCCCGCTTTTCGTGATAAGTCGTTCACCGTTCAAGTCCACTAATATTCCGGGAAGGCCACTGGCTGTCTTTAAAGAATTAAAAGGAAAACTGTCTATTCCGAATTCAAAGAGGAACACAAGGCAGCAACGTCACTTTGCAGGCGTTTCGGGCGAGGACCCGTTCTCGTGAGGCAAGAAGAAAGAAATCAAAACAGATTTCAAAATAAAAACCAGAGATTACGTTGTTTTAGAATCAGAAAGAAAGTACTTTGTGAATGTCGATTTTGTGATGGCGTAGCCCCAATGGCCACTGGTCCTCCCATGCCTTCCCATCGTTAGAAAGGAAACGTCTCACCTGTAAACCCCAAATTGCTTCAAGTTAAAAAGATAACACTTTACTGGGATCATGTTTAGGCTGTGACGAAGTATACATCGGGACTCGGGCTCCAGAACTGTAACTAGCTAAGTGTTAGTTGCTTGGGACGCTTCTGAAGAGCTATTGCGAGATAAACCGTGAGTGTGGGCTGCAGGATGGACACTATGACTGCGCTTTCTTTGGAATCCATTATACGCAGTCGTGCTACTTGCACTATACGTGCAGCAAGATATAGGAAGAAGCTGCTTAGCACAACGCCGAAGTTATATCGTCGAAAGATGCTGTGGTTCCCTCTAAAAGCGGGGATGGTGATGGGGCAAGAGAGTGGATGTAAGGAAACCATGTAACTAAGCCTTACTTTTTGTAATAGTGAGGCAAAGGTTCTTGGTTAGGTTGAATCTGTGGAAGAGGAAGAGACACACGAGCCCCAATGGCACCGCAGCGTTGGCCGTGACGCTCTCAAAAATCAAAGCGAAATATTTGAGGGAGAAGCTGCGACAAAACGCCAGCCAATTGACTCAAGCCTCCAAAACTAACTCAAAAGACAACACCCTACACGATGACAGAGCTGTGGCTCAGCACGGCGCACCACTGCCGTGTTCCACACTCTGCTTTCCTCCTTTCCTTCTCTCAACTTGTAATGCATGACTTGACGGGAGAAGAGACGGCTTGCTCGGCATTCCATTGAAGGGATTAGAGCTCGCATATTTATTTCCGAATATGGATGGGTTGGCGGACTAGCTGATCGCGAGGAAAGGCGGAGCTGGTTACCCTTGTCTCCTGTTCTTCACCGTTTTACCTGGGTCGTGAGACGACGAGACTGACTTATTTTTTGCTCTGAACACTCACTTTTAGCAGCAGGGCGTTCTGCAGATAACTTATAACCAAAATAGAGGCAGAATACTACCGCCCTCCATCTGCATTGCGGGTTTGTAGAAAACCAGCCTCTATAAGTAATATAAACAGTACCTCAGTGCGGTAAACAGCCAAACGCAGATCCAGACAAAATACTTGCCCGCCTTTGTGTGCTGCTATAGGTTTGGGTGTGTGTGCAGGCCCCAGATGCCTCCCTTTAAGGGCATTGAACACGGAGGGGACAGTTAACCCAGAACGGATTGCTTGTTGAATCTTGGGTAGAAATATGCTTCTGGAAGGCCAGTCAGCGTAGTAGAGGAGAAGCTGAGGGGTGACCAGAGCCTTATGTTGCTCAGGCCACGGACACACCAGTTTTAGCGACCCCGAAGTTGTAAGGTAACGGAGTGTACACAGCCCTCAAAAACCAAGGCCAAAGGAGGCACTGATAGGGGCAGGAACGCCTCCGCTCCAAACCACTCTTAGTTGTTTCAGGGGTTATCCGTGGAGAAAGCGGGGGAGGAATGTATTATTTAATTGCAGGAAGATCACTAGGTGAAGACAACGATCAGTTGACTGGCGTGACTAAAGTGGTGAGTGTTGGCTGCTTTCGAGGATTATGAGCGAGTGGAGCCCTTGAACTTCTTCATAATGAACTTCACTACATTCACGGCTCAATCTGAGCCGAGCTCCATAGTGCCGTGCTCGTTTTGCTTTAGCTTATTATAGGATTAGCGAGCAATGAATTTGCCATAGAAAGCTTAAACTTGCTGTCGCTTCCAAGCGCAGTTGTCTATTTAAGAAGGAAATATTAAGGGACTCTGTGGGAAAGGTTTACCGGGCACAAGGGACATGTTAATATCGAAACTTAAGCCCAGATTATTAAGGCTAAAGGCTTGCTGAAAGGGTTGGGGCTTGCAATACGCCCCACGGCCTCAGAAACACTTCTGGGGACAAGGCCATATATGCGGGACGTAACGCTAGCAGATAGAGCGTTATACTGGACTTTGAGACTTCTAGAATCTGTTCTCAGCTACAGTAGGAGTCTTTATTAGATAGGAAGAGGTTGGTACTGTGCATGGGTTGCGTTTTACGTGTGTCTACGGCGCCCAGGTCCCAGTTGGTTAAGACTGAAAAACCGTGCGAAGTCGACATTTGTCTCTTCGAGAATCAAGCGAAAAGTGTGTTTGCTTTACCTTGAAAAATCAAAAGAGTTATTAAAGATTTTGTGGTTAGTTGAGGCCTCCGGAGAGCAGGTTTTGGGTACGTGAGACTGAGCACTGGTGGCTGTAGAGGCTCATTCAGTGTTAACCGCATCATGTGACGCGATAGGGTGTTGGTGCTTCCTTTCTTACGATATTTGACAAGGCCTGGGGAAAAAATTGCCGCTGGGGTTTGGCGCTGAATAGATTTTTTGAGACGCTCTGTGGAGAGACAGACGCGCACTCTCACTCTTTGTAGTGAACATCAGTACGAGCACAGCTCATGTATGCAGAGGCTAAACACCGAGCCTGTCCCGTGCTCGTGTTTCGCGTTATGTAAAAGTTCTCAAGCTGAATCAAGTTACATTTAAGGATATTAACATAGTCAACTAAAGAGCTTACACAAAATTAAAAGAGAGAGTGTGAGATTTAAACAGTTATTAAGCGAAATAACACAGAGCAAGCTCAAGCATGTTAAGGCCTTTAAGACTCTGGGTTAAGTAGCGTGTTAAGAATTTTAATTGTGCTTACAAATAAAAGCCCATAACTTATAGGGGAAGGAGGCTGCATGAGAGGGCAGCCCTAAGCATGGTAACTGCCAAAAAGCCAGCAGCTCTCAGAGGTTGCGCGGTCTAACTCTGCGACAGAACTGTAAGTTTTAAATTTGCTACCATGCTGAAACGTTGACAGACATATTTTTGTAGGTATTTTAAGTGTTTGTGCAACGATTTAAGGCCTGTAGGGCTTCTAGAGAGGCTTGGGCAGCTTTACGTGTAGTGGATATCTATGAGAAATCTCCCTAATGTTCCAAATTAGAGCAGATAGGCTCCTCACGAATCTCAAGCCTAAGGAAACAGCAGATTGAGAGTTGCTGTAGTCCTTAAAACCCAGCTGTCTCTTTTCAACGACGATCTAAAGAAGTTGGTTTAGTCCTTGCAAGTATCCGTAATAATGTCAATCCTAGTTGCCTCCCACACAATGGAATAATAGGTCCATATTTAGCAGCAACTGACACGAATCCTTGTCTTGACCATGAATTATTCTGTACCAGCGCCTGCGGCTTGCGTACGGCTTGCGTATGATAAATTCCTTTTTGAAGCAATGTCCTGTTATCTTCAGGCTTATTCCTCAATTACTTGTCTTCAAAATAAAGTCAACTTTAACTTGTCAGCGTAATTAGAATTCGAGATCTACTTGGGACAGTATGCTTTGACTCAAACAGCGCCTTATAATGCGTAACGCTCATTCGGGGTTCTCTAGGATTTTTACAGGCCTTCAGACCCTTCATGTAGGTCTCAGACAAAATAACAAAATTTCAGTTACTGAGTTCCTGTCAGGAATAAATCTTCAAGTAAAGTTTTGTCATCAGACTAAGCCACTCCTCTCAAGGGAGCGCCCGCCTTTCAAATAGAACAGAGACTCAGACCGCTCCCCTGGGCAGCCACAAGTCTCTAAACTATTTTAATGCTTAAGGCTTAGTTTAATTTTTTTTCTTGTTATACGATTTAGTCTCATGCCACTGCCCGAATAGACCCTGTCATTAATGACCTTGATTTCTCTTCTTTGGACATCAATTTAAATCTAATCACGTTTTACTGAACGCCAATCATATTCCATTATTATTAAGCAGCATTTAGTTTTATTCATAGACCGATGCCGACTCCAGGCTATGTACTGCAAGCTGAGTACGGCATAGGCTATAACCTACGCTGAGCCTAAGCCGTGAGTGTAGTGATGCTCCCCGCATCCGACGCCGACATATTAACCCCTACCTCATCCAGAGCCGGCGAGGGGCCGCTCTCAATGGTTGAGGTTGTGGGGCTGTCAGTGTCTGTTTCTCAGGTTCAAATGCCGTTTGTATGGTATAAAAAGAATTTTGTGTTGATAGTTTCTGGGTACATAAGCCAAGAGATTCTCCGACAGCCTGTGGGCCTGCATCTGGCCCATCCTAAGCTTAGCATGGTGTGGGGACGGGGGTCTGTAAAATAAAACCACTCGGGGGTACCAAGTGGATTGCTCGTTCTTATAGTTATGCTTGGATGCCATCAGTACTAACACAAAACATCAACTTAAGAATAGTTAGACCCCAAAGCAGTTTCCCCGTCCTCGGCTTGCCCCTCTGAAGCCATGCCTGCCTCAGCAAATCCAAGCGGCAAGGGGATGTGGCCAAGGTGCAGCTAGCCAGCACCTTGGGCACGCACGTATGCCAACTCAAAATGCGAGGAGCTGGGCCAATGCTCCTCACATACAGAGGCTTAACCCTTTTACCCATAGATAGCTTATGGACATCAATTATGACAATTCTAAGTGATAACAAACAGACAAACAAAGTTATATCGAACATCTGCTGTAACGAGCTTTCTCAGAGGGTAGCCCTCAAGCAGACGTAAGCCAAGTAGTAAGAGGAATAGATATATCCAAGAAACGCAAACTTCTCTCTTTTTGAAATGTCGTCAAATGATATATTCGAATACTTTGAAGCCTATGGGCATGCGAAACCACTCCTGCATAAAAGAGTTGTTGGGCAGTTACCAGCCAGCACGTCAAAAGGCAGAGGAATCGGAGGACCGATGGATCTGGTAGACGAAAGCCCAGCGCTACAAAGAAATTACTAAACAGCCAGAAAGCGCTAATCCAAGCATGCTGAGTCTCTCTGGAAATATCCTTCGTAGATCAGCACCCCAACAAAAAGATGTATTCCTGTACAGCGTGCCTTAAGCCAAAAAGAGGGAAGAGCTGGAGCACGGGGGGGTGCCCTAGAGATGATATTGACACTCCGTAAACCAACGCGTTGAGTACCTCATTAATCCTAATGTGTCCAGTATTAGGTCAGTGAGGAGAAGGGGTATGTTAGTACAGCAGCAGCAGCTGCTGCTGCTGCTGCCGCTGCCGCAGGAGCGGCTCTGCACATGTGCGTGTAGAATTGCCCTTCTGCAGGCGCAGCCCTCCCCGTGTACCCCCGACTTGTCGATTAACAGGAAGTCCCTCTTTCCTATTCCCACACGAGACCAGAGCCTTGCACAGGGAGAACGCGTAGCCATGCCCGGCCCTTTGCATGTATGTGTAGTGGAGATACACTCGGCGTTGGGTGCGGTGCCTGTGGCAGCAGCCATTCACAGAGTTGCCCTTTCCTTTCCAAAACCTAAACCTTTAACTGCTTTCATTGCCCTCTCTCTCTCCGGCGGCTTTGCTGTAGTTCGGAGGTCGCGGCCTCCGTCCCACTGCAACCGCCAACAGCCACAGCAGCGTTTTAAACGCGCTCTCCTAAGCCGTAAAAGAAAAGCAAATAAATAGAAATCTATTCAAAGGCAAGCCCGACTTCTGTAGGAAGCTGAAGAGGAGCAGAGGGAAGCTTCTCTAGCCCCGCATGACGCTACACAAGCGAAGGCGCTCTCACAAGCACGCAGTTGCGCTGCAAATATCTCCAACGCCTCCTCCTCTTTCTGACGGTAAGATTTTTATTTTTCTCTGTTGCATTAGGACCCCTGGGGGCCCCCGCCGACCCTCGGAGCGGCAGTGGCGAGGAGGGAGGCCAAGAGGTGCTTCCAAACACCCAAAGCATTTCACGCACACCCGCTGCCTCCCGCCAGCAAAGGGGAAAAGCAGCCGCCCTGTGCGCCGCTGCCGCCTCCTGCCTGGAGAACGCATGCCGTCGGGCCGGCACTGCCCGTGGTGTCTTTCCATTAGTTTAGCAGCAGCAGCAGCAGCAAATCTTCTACCTTTTTCATCGCATATATGAGAGCATACAGTGCTGCTGTATATTAGTGGGGATATGAGGCAGAATTGGCAGCAACAGCAGCAGCAGCAGCAGCAGCAGCAGCAGCAGCACAGCAGCAGTCTGCCTTTTCTCGCTTGCTGTCCGTCTGCTTATTGCGGCGACGCCTCTTGTCTGTTCCCTGCTATCCTTGGGGTGTCTGTGCAGAGGACAATGAGAGTGCCCGCCTGCCTGAGCGACAACTTCCTCCTTTCTCTTTCTTCTCTCTCTGAGACGCAAAGGCAGTTTATCGTTGCCATCTCAACATGCAGAGACGAGGACCTCCTCGGCCACCTCAGGCCATTTAAGGTGCTCTTTCGGGTGTATGGGCAATCTTCCGGAGAGACAGACGCTTTAGAGACGCTTTTCTCCCATGGCATTCGACTCGCACTGCCTTCTCACTGCTTCTTTGTTGTCATCTGGTTGAGGCTGTGCTGCTGCGTCTAGGGTTTAGGGTTTAGGATATAGAGTTTGTTGGTTGTTTCAGGGGTGGATGTGGGAGCGGCAGGGGGACGTTTCGGCATGGGCACCCGCGCTGAACCGCTTCGACCATCTCCTGTCTGTTTACGCAACGCACACGGGACTGTCTCCGCCTTCTGTCTCCTCCTCTGGTGAGCTGCATGCAAATGCCTCTCCTGTTTCTTTCTAGCATCGACTGAGGAGCAGCGGCAACGGGGTAGCAGCGTAGGGACGGCTGGGGTATACGTATCAGCAGCAGGAGCAGCAGCAGCACATACGCCACAAGTGGACGCGGAAGCAGCTTTAAACCCTACTGCCTAGTGGCGCTGTTTGGTTTTCAGTTTCTCCTCCCACGTTTGTGCCGTCTGAGGCTCTCGTCGTTGCCATCCTTGAAACATCCTACATTATTCTCGAAAACTGCTCGTCGAAGGCAAGCCTTAGGGTGTGGGGTTTAGGGTTTAGAGGGTTTTCCCATTTGTTTTCCGCGTTGAGCGGTGCACGGGGTTGCGGCGTAGGGTTTGCATCTAGCGATTCTATTTTATGTGTCCGGAGATAGGGTTTAGAGTTTAGGGTTTGATTTGGGGCTTAGGGTTTAGGGTTTAGGGTTTGGAGTTTGTCTGCAGTTCCTGTACTCGTCGGTGGAAGTTGTAACATGTCTTCTGGAGTCGTTCTGTTTGCCAATCGTCTGCGCCTCAATTCAGCTACTTGCTGTCTGTTACGGATTCTTCAAACGGTACAAACACCTCATTTTTAAAACCCTAACTACTAAACCCTGGTACTACGTACGGCGCGTAGTGCTGCAGTGGTTTGTGGTCTCCTTCAGCTGTACATTCTAGCTCCAAACCCTACACCCTAGACCTTGATGCGGGGTGTATGTACACCGCAGAAGTCGCCGCAACGCGCTGCCTCGGGAGTGCCCCGAATTCGGAAGTCGCTTGTCTCTTTTTTGCTTCCGTCCAATTGCCTACGACGCCTTCGTGCTGCGGCGCCAGCCCCAACTCTCTGCTGCATGCGCTGCCGGTCGCCACTCCCCGATTCCCTCTTCCGTGCCCTGCAGCAGCAGCAGCAGCAGCAGCAGCAGTGGCATGGAAGTTGAGAACGAAGTAGCAGCAGCAACGGCAAGTAGCCTGGAGGCTGCACCCAACAGGCTGGACCTTCTCTCCTTCTGTCTTGCTGAGCAGCTGCCAGACGATATTGATGGGTTTCTTGAGCTGCAGTGGTCCGCCCCTGTTGACGCATCAGCAGCAGCAGCAGCAGACAGCAGCAGCAGCGGTGAGTCGATGGCCATCGACTCGTCTTGTAGCAGCAGCAGCAGCAAGCAGCAGCATAATCATCATTATACAACGCGTACTCTAAGGCTTGACTGCTGGGAGCTGCTGCTGCCGGAGTACACGAGGCGCCCTCTGCCGCATTCTGACGGTACAGCTGCC
Source organism: Eimeria falciformis (assembly GCA_002271815.1). NCBI lineage: Eukaryota > Apicomplexa > Conoidasida > Eucoccidiorida > Eimeriidae > Eimeria > Eimeria falciformis. The sequence continues at coordinate 29,897 of NPHX01000663.1, forward strand.
AGCAGCAGTGCTGCTGCTGCTCGCAGCAACTGTTGCTGCGGCACTGATTGCTGCAGCAGGTCCAGCAGGGACTGCAGCGCATGCGGGGCACTTGAGGCGCACTGCCAAGCACTTGTCCGCAAGTACAACATACCACCTCAGCATCACCCGGTGAGGGTTTAGGGTTTAGGGTTTAGGGTTTAAGGTTCATGCTGGCTGGCATGTGGAGGTGATATTTGAGGTTTATGTTGTTGGAGGGTCGGCGGGGTGCAGATTCATTCAGTTTTAGGGGTTTAGGGCTAAAGGTGTGCGTGGGGTGCCAGATGTATGTACACCATGGAGTATTTGCTGCTGCTGCTGCTGCTGTGTTTCAGGCTGTGCGTCACCGCATGCGTTTGCTGCACGGGTTGCGCTGCCCAGCATATCGCTGCGGTTTGGTGGACGTTTATTTGTGCTCTCTGTCATGTCTTCTGATTGTAGCCCCACAGCAGTTCTCTTTGCTGCTGCAGCAGCAGCCGTTGCTGCTTCCAGAGTTTGCGGCGCTGCTGAAGCATGCAGAACGAATAAGCTCGCGCACTCTTCTCCTTGCCGCTGATCTCTTGTCTCTTCTTCTCGTGAGGCCAATGGCAAACCACATTGACACAAGGACGATCTTCATGACCTAGGGTTTAGGGTTTAAGATTTAGGGTTTAGGTGTTTAGGGTTTGTGGCTTGCTGTGCAGGAGGACAAGGCTTTGTATCGGCAGACGGCAGGATTGGTTGGAGTGTTTTCTCCCTACGGTCTTTTTCTGTCTCTTCTGCGTCGGCTGCTTGCAAACCCTCATGCTGACAGCCCCTTTCAGGTGGCGCGTCTGTGCAGCAGCAGCAGCAGCAGCGGCGGCGGCGATAGGTGCAGCAGATGCATGCGGCAGGGACTGCCTGAGCAGGTGGAGTATGTTCTGGAGGAGACGCCCGAGGAGGCTGAGGTCCGCTCGTGGGAAAGCAGAGTTGAAAGGCCGGGGGCCCTGCGCCTCCTTGAAGATGACCTCAATCGCATGCAAACGCTAATGCATCTCCTCGCAGCATACTCAGCCATCGTCGGCACTACTCACAGCGTAATTCATGCTTTTGTCCAGCCAAGTAAGCTTTAAGGGTTTAGGATTTAGGGTTTAGGGTTTAGGTTTAGGGGCGCTAAAGCCAACGGGCTGGTGCGTTTATCTTTCCCTGTATGTATGCCCCGTTTTCCCACTCACATCGGAGCGCTCATACACTTGAACCCTGGAGGGTCTGGGGTTTGGGGCTAAGAGATGAGGGTTTAGGGTTTGAGGTTTGTTTCTTGTGGTTTCGAGTTTGTGTGTTATAGTTTGGGCCTTAGGGATTGTGGTTTGTGGTTTGTGGTGTCAGGTCTGCTATCTGCTTTAATTGGGTTTTTGCGTCACCGCGACCCGCTGCTAGTGCCGGTGCAGATGATTGTATTGCGGGCATTAGAGGCGCATGTTGAACAGCAGCACAGCAGCAGCAGCACGAGCAACAGCAGCCAGCTGCTGCAGTTTGTGCAGGAGGACTTGCAACTGCCTCGTCGCTTGCAAGAGAGAATGCTGTACGATGCAGCCTGCATGCAGCAGCGAATAAAAGACATGAAACAATATGAGAGAAGGGGAGACTGTTGCTGCAGCTGCAGCAACAGAAACAGCAGCAGCCAGCCTGTCGTCGAGGAGGAGCAGCGGCGGCCCTATGCTGCTGTTGCTGCAGCACGAAGCAGCAGCAGCTGCTGCAGCAGGTGCTGCCCGTATGTTGCTGGTGTCGACTGGACTGAGCGTTGGGTGTACCCAACGGAGGTGAGTCTGTTTGTGGTGTCTCCTCGCCGCTTTTCGTGTTCTGGTTGCTGCAGTCTCCCCGCACTGTCGTCTTTATCCTTAGCACCGCCAGCCGCTGTTTTCCCCTCCTTATTATTTCATTTGCAGCGTTTAATGGTTTGGTTTTTGCTGCTCTGCAGGCGAGCGATGACGCTCGGTTGCTTTATTGGTTGAAGGCCTGCGAAGTTGAGACGCGCCGCTGCGTCCTCAAAACGGCAGCAAAACAATTTTACTTTTTGGCTGCCAACCACAAAGTCAGGCCTCCCTTCTTCAGAGACATGCTGGCAGCAAGGGCCCCCCTTTCCGCCCTCTGCGCCGATGTCATTGCCAATCCAGGACAGTAAGTTGCTGCTGCTGCTGTTGCTGCTGCTGTTGCTGCTGCTGTTGCTG
>NPHX01000663.1:32268-43498 GCA_002271815.1 Eimeria falciformis
TGTATTGATAGGCTGGTTTTGATTTTATTGTTGTTCAGTTTTGGGATTGGCTGCGTCGCGTCTTTCTTTTCTGTGCTGACGGATGCCGTGTCTGACGACCCACGGAGTGCCGCTGCTCTCGTGCAGCTGCCTGCTGTGTCCCTTTTGCTGTCCTCTCTCCATGCCTCAAACCTGCATCTCAACTTGCAGCGGCAGGAGCAGCAGCCAGAGAGGAACATACTGCTGCGGAGACAGCAGCTGGCGCAGCAGTGCGTGCTGCTGCATGAAGGGGTCCTGAACGCGTTGGGTGCTTTTCTCACGTCTCTTGCGTCGCACACTCCTGGCCTAAGAATTCTGCGCCAGTACAACGCTATCGAGACAGTAGACACGCAGTTGCAGCAACTACAGCGGCAGCAGCAGGTTGAGGATGAGGGAGCCGCAAAGCCGGCTTCGCTGCCGTCCGGGCCTGCAGAGGAGTTCAACCAGCAGCAGGGGGAGCAGCATGAGGAATGCGCTGCAGCTGCAGCAGGCGAAACTGTGACTGAAGCTGCAGGAGAGGCGGCAGCAGTAGAGTCAGCAGCGCCGAGCGCAGCCGGAGCAGCAGAAGCAGAGTCAAATGATATGGAGGTATCCGAGCCTCCTCGTGAGGGAGAAGGTGATGCAGAAACAGCAGAAGCAGCAGCAGCAGATACAGGGGGCGACGTGGAGGCTGAGCGTGGGTGTTTACAGCTGCTGCGGCGGCAGCTGGAGCTGCAGCAAGACGATCTCTTGATGTTTCAGGGTGTCCCTAAACAGCAGCAGGAGGTGCAGCGGGGCCTGTGCATGCCCTGGGCTGCCTGCTCCCTTCTCGTGCATGTCACAGCATCGCCAGACGTTGTCCTGCTGGACAGATTCGGAGAGGCTGCCGCCGGGGTAGGCCTTCTGCTGCTGCTGCTGCTTTTGGTTGTGGTTTTGATGCCTTTGGTGCTGGTGCTGCTTCTGGCGGCTTTGCTGCCGTTTGGGCCAGTGCTGCTGCTCTTTGTTGCTGCAGGAATGTGGGGTTGCTGCTGCTGCTGCTGCTGCGTGTTCAGTTGGGCAATTCGTTGGACGAAATGTTGGGGGCGATAACGAACTCCTCCGCTGCAACTGCCGAGTCTTTAGGAGGAGCAGAGGCACGCGACATGCTGGTGCAGCAGGCCTTGGTGCTGTTGCAGCAGCTTGTTGTTGCAGCGCAGAAACTGCCTGCTTGGGTCCCAGTGTCTCCTGCTGTCGCCGCAGAGGAGACACGCGCGAGGACGAAACAAAGGCCTATGGACATATCGGATTTGCAAGTGAGAGGGACAGCCGCAGTTGATGGTGCTGCGTTTGCTGCTGCTTTTGCTTCTGCTGCTGCCGTCGCTCTCCCGAGCGGCACCCAAGTAGTTCTTGCAAGGACAAGTGCAAGAATACGTTATTGCTGCAGCTGCTTCAGCCTCCACAGCGTTAGATAGGATAGTGCTGCTGCCTTTGTAGCCTTGTTTGTTGGTTCTGTGTGGGGTGTATGCACAGCTGCGCGGTTCGTCGTCCAATTGGCTGCTGGACCGTTTTGCGAACGCCGGTCGCTTTCTGTCAACGTTTCTGTCTTCAGTGGAGACGCAGCGCGCGTTTGTGTCTAAGGGAGGCATTTTGCTGCTCTTGCAGCTGTGTGACAGCAGCTGTCTCCCTCCCGCGCTGCTGCACATCTTTCCGCAGCACCCACTCGTGCATGTGCTGAGGCATGCAGCACCTTATGACTCGACGCTGCAGCAGCAGGCCGTGCAGCAGCTTCTACTGGACCGCGCTGTCTGCGCCCTGCAGCGGCTGCTATCTCTTAAGCAGCGCTGGCATCGGCGCGGACTGTGGCCGCGTGCAGCAACAGCAACAGCAGCAACAGCAGCAACAGTAGCAGCAGGAGAGCTGTGTGAGCCTCTTAGAGGCATTCCGAGAGAAGAGAGGCAAGAATTGGTATTTGCGCTGCATGCTTGCTGCAACGCCATCGCCCTCGTGCTGTCTTTACACCGGGAACTCTGTCAAGCCTACGGCACAGCGCCTTCCCGTGTACTGGCCTTTGTGCAGCAACAGCACGCGCAGCAGCTGCTGCTGCTGCAGTTTAGCCAGCTGCTGCTGCTGCTGCAGCCAGCTGTACCCTGGCTGCTGCAGCTGCTGTATGCATGCGCAGCACCCGCAGACGGGGAAAACCCCTCCCTATTAAACCAAAAACACAACGGACACGAGCACCCCTCTGTAAGGGCTAGCAGGCTGCTGCACGAGGAGCAGCAGCAGCAGCAGCTGCTGCAGCAGAAGACAGCAGCAACTGCAGCAGATCAGCCCCTCTCCAACAATGACATGCTCTGGAGCTCACTTGGGGAATTCGCTTACTCGTCGCCACCACCAGCAGCCCCCGGCAGCAGCAGCACCAGCAGAGGAAGCAGCAGCAGGGACGACAGCAGCAGCAACGACAGCAGCAGCAAGGATAGCAGCGGGGGCAGCTTAGGCAGCGGAGCAAAATTTGTGTCTCGTGAGGCAGCAGACAGTCCACTGGTCATTTCCGAGTTGCTGCGCGCTGCTTCGCAGAGCTGCAGAAACTTTTTCTGTATGGTGAGCTCTGCCGCTGCTGCTGCTCCTGCCTTTGCTGCTGCTGCATTTTCTGTTGCTACTGCCTTTGCTGTTGCTGCTTCCTTTGCTGCTGCTTCTTCCTTTGCTGCTGCTTCCTTTGCTGCCTGTGCCTTGGAATGTGGTGGTGCGGGTGCTGCATGTGTCTGCCAGGTGAGCCGCCAGATAAACGGCGGCGGGCTGCGCATGGGCCGGAAGTCTCCTCAGCAGCAGCATGTGGCCTCAGCGCATCTACTGCTGATTGCCCACACATCGAAAGCTTTGCTAAGGCCTGTCCCTGCTGTCCCCGTCCCTATCCCTCCCCTCCTCTTCCCTCTCCCTGCAGCAGCAGCAGCAGCATGCAGCAGCGGCAGCGCGGATTCTGTGCTGCCAGAGGCTGCTGCGGCAGCAGCTGACGGTGCGCGCGCCGCAGCAGCCTGCACCAGTGGCGGCTCCAGCACTGCAGCGATGGAAATAGACAGCAGCAGCAGCAGCAGCTGCTGCTGCACCAGCGGATGTCGCATAGAGGGGCTAACAGTGGCACAGTCGCTGGCTTATCTTACGGATGTATGCGACGTTCTCTACAAGCTTCATATCGACGACAAAAACAGAGGAGTGCTCATGACGTTCAGCTTTGATCTCTTCCATAAGGTGAGATGCACAGGCCTCCTCCACACCAAACAGCAGCAGCAGCAGCAGCACTGACTGCTGTGCGTGTGTGATTTGTTTTAGGTCGGTGGCTTTTCGGCTTTGGTTCGCTCTCTCCACTACAGCGCGGCATGCAACGTTGCAGTGTCTGCGCTGCTGGCCACACGCGTCTGCACCTGCTGCAACCCCATCTCCCTGCTGCAAGATTCCAGGCAGCAGCTGCAGCAACAGGATGTGGGCCCCATGGAGTCCCTGAAGCCTTGCACACACCTAACGATAGAGCAGATGCTGCCTCTTTCGCTCTTCGCTCCAATCACCTTTGACGACCAGCAGCACCAGCACCAGCACCAGCACCAGCAAGAACAGCACCAGCGGCGTGCAGCCTTTGTGCAGTGGGTGGAGGAAGCAGCAGCCCAGATAGCCAAGGAGAATCCCTCTCTGCAGCAATTGGTCTACTTGCGAAACGTCGCAGCCAGGCAGCTGCAGAGCTGCTTGGCGTATTTCGACAAAATTACTTCGTGGAAGAGATGCCTAAATTCGGCTGTCTCCTCTCAGGCTCTGAGGTGATGCATGCAGCACTTCTTGCGTGCTTCTGCTCCTTTCTCTCCTGTCTCCGCGACCCGCGTTGTCTCTACGAGTAGCCCGTATAATTTTCCTCTTCTCTTGTTCTGTCTTCTTTTCCCTTGGCTTTGCCTGCCTTTATGTACATCAGTGCCGCTGCTGCTGCTGCTTCTTCTGCTGCAGACACTACGGCAAGCCTTCTTACTGCGAGCCTCTTGACCCCGACGACCCGCAAGGTCCCGCTGCAGTTGGCGCAGTAGCAGTTGATCCGGCGGCAGAAGGAAGCGCCGCTTCAGTAGCAGGAAAAGGAGACAGCAGCATTAGCAGCAGCAGCAGCAAGCTTATGACATACAGCACCTCTCTGGAGTCGCTTTCAGCTGCGTACGCTGAACTCCATAAGCATTGCTGGGAAGAGAGAGAGAGGCTGCCCGTGCCTTGGGAGACAGTCTCTTCAGGCCTGCCCCCAGAGCAGAAGGAGAAGCAGCAGCGGCTGCAGCAGCGGCTGCTGCAGATCGTGGCTCACCCTGACATCGCGTGTGTTGATATAGTGGGGTTGCTGCGTAGTGTGGGCTGCGAAGCTGCAGCACATGCGTATGTATGGTGGGCCTTCGTCTCGAGGTGCGGCGCCTCGCTCACAGAGCGGCAAGCGCAGCAGCACTTTCCTCATAAACGCTCTGCGGCTGCTCCTGCTGCACCACCTAGCCCAGCCGACACAGCAGCAGCAGCAGCAGCAGCAGCAGCAGTAACAGATGGTGCTGCGCCAGCAGCACGCAGCAACAGCGCAGCCAACCGTAGGGGAAGCTCAGCAGGCACCTCCCGACGCAGAGGCAACAGCCGCAAGGGCCAGCAGCAGCAGCAGCAGCAGCATCAGGGAGTGGCTGGCGAGGAGACGGATGAGGAGCGAGATCTTTCGGCGCACACGCACCTCTTGCTGGGCCCTGCGCTGCAAAGATCGATTTTGTTTTTTCCTCGCATTTTCTTCCATCTGCTCGACACACAGGTCAGTCCAAAGGCCTGCCAGGCCTCACGTGTTCACACACCTCAACACCCAGCACGTCACTTTAGCTCCAGCAGCAGCAGCAACTGCCGCAGCAGCAGCAGCAAAGGATACACCTGCCTTGTGGCTACTTGACTTGTACAGACACCGCAGCGCCGCCAGCAGCTGCGTGGCGTCTACGCCGAATCTGCAGTTGAGCCTGCGGGCCAGCAGCAGCAGCGGCGGCTGCAGTCCCAAGGTGGAGGCTCCGTGTCAGCAGCAGCAGCAGCAGCGGCTGCTGCAGCAGCAGCGCTTCAGCAGCAGCAACAGCAGCAGCAGCAACAGCAGCAGCAGCAGGTTGACCAGCTTGTAGAGATGGGCTTTCCACCCGCCGACGCTCAGAGAGCTGTGGAGGCAGCCGGCGGCAGAGGCATTGAGGCGGCAATGGACGTTTTGTTTGAAATGCAGCGGCGAGATGCTGCTGCTGCTGCTCCTCCTGATGCTGCTGCTGATACCACTGACGGCAGCAGCAGCGCCGAGAGGGCCACGCCAACGCCGCCTAACAACGAGGCAGCCGCTTCGCCGCCAGCCGCTGCAGCAACAGACGGCAGCACGCCTGAAGCAGCAGGACAACCAAACGCAAGCAGCAGCAGCAACGCTGCCGCTGCTGCAGCCTCCCCTATGGAGGCATCTCCTTCGGCTGCGTCTGTCTCCTCAGCAACAGTGGCTGTATCCCCAGCAGCAGCAGCGGCTGTCTCCCCAGCGGCAGCAGCAGCCTCAGTTGAAGGACCGTTGGACGCTGCAGCGGCGCTGCTGCACTCAGCAGTTTCTAGCGTTTCTAGAGGCCCGCTGGCGCCAGGCATGCTGCGATCTTTGTTAGAGAGGCTAGGCGAGGTGGCCCCTTGCCTGCCGCTGTCGCTGCCCTCTCTGCAGCTGGCTGGTGAGGGAGAGCTGAGGTGGTGGTGCGGCATTTTGCATGAGAGGCTGCAGCGCCAGGCCGATGCTTGCCGTGTCCCCCAGCAGCTCCTTCAGGCCCTCCGTAGCCTTACAGCCTCGAACAACACAGCCACACACAACTTTATTGCCGATAGCAGCAGCAGCAGCAGCATTGGCATGGAAAGTGTCGTTGCAGCGATAGCAAGGCCCTCGTGGGGACCTCAGGATGGCCTCAGCAGCGGACACCAGCAGCCGCAGCAGGAGGGTGAGAGCCAAGAGCCGGCGGGCCCGTCCGAGGTTGAGTTGCTACTTAGAGAGGAAGACATGCTGCTGCTGCAGCAACAGCAGCAATATCAAGAATACCGTGAAGAGCAGCAGCAGCACCAGCAGGCTGGGCAGCAGCAGCACCAGCAGCAGCAGCAGGTGTTGCACGGGCATTTCAGCGATGCCTTTAGCCTTGCCCTCGGGGCTTTGCTGCGGCGCCGTCTGCTGGCGGATTTAATTGGCGTTGCATGCGGGACACCCCTAGGCGTGCCGGGCCTCTGCGATTCGTTTATCAAGCTAATATGTTCCCCTTTCGATCTTACCCAGCCGCTGCCTCCGCTACAGCAGCAGCAGGATACAGCAGCTGCTCCTGAAGCAGAGTCGCTAGAAACAACAGCAGCAGAAACAGCAGCATCAAATGCAGCAGCAGCGGCGCCATCACAGCCGGAGCCGGAGCAGCAGCAGCAGGCCGCTTGCGAGGCTGGGAGAGAAGCAGCAGCAGCAGCTGCTGCTGCTTCAGCAAGCCAGCAGCAGCAGCCAGAGCATGCATGGCAGCACCGGGGCAGCAACGGCCGTGGGCAGCGGCCCCTAAGGGGCACCGAGGCCAACAGCGCAGCAGCAGTTGGCGAGCTGCTGCGGCGGCTTGTCGCTCTGCGTGCTGCAGCGCAGCACATCCTCAAAACAGACCTCAAGCTGCTGGGCTTCCGAGTCCCTGCTGCAGCAGCAGCAGCAGCAACAGCAGCAGAGCAGCAAAGTGAGCGCCAGCGCATTGCTGCAGTGTACGTCTGCGTGCGAGCCCAGCAGCAACTTTACTGCTGCGGCTTCCTGCTGGCCCATCTGCTGCATCGACGCCTTTGCGGGCAGCGGCTGCTGCAGCAATCGGCTGAGGCGGCGCTTGCTGCAAGCGAGCCCGGCAGCGGGACAGCAGCAGCAGCAGCAGCAGCAGTAGGCCACCCCATGTCCCTTTTCTCCTCGGTCCTGTGTATGTACACCTCAGTCAATAGCCACATTGCAGCAGCAGCAGCAGCAGCAGGACAGCCGCTGCTCACGGATGCAAAGGGCTGGTATTTGTGCCCCCAAATTCTTGACTCGTCAGAACCAGCAGCAGCAGCAGCAGCAGGAGCTTCAGGTTGGGGCGGCAAGCCGTCATCGCTGTTGCCCTTGCCTGGATGGTGTCTCCTCAACCACCCGCCACTAGCAGCAATGACAGTGCAGGAGCTGCGCGTTGCTGCTGCAGTGCCAAAGAGCGGCCTGCTGCGTCTCACTCCGCGCGACAGTGGGGATTCCGTGCTGCAGCAGCAGCAGCAGCAGGAAACAGCAGAAGCAGTGACAGTGACAGACAGCCCGGCGGGGATGGCAGCGCCCGTCGCTGGTTATCCTGCTGCTTTTGTGCTGCCTGCGTTGCTTTGCATTGAGGAAATGCTCCACATGTATTTGCTACAGGACACCGCGACCACCCACGATCCCCACCAGCACGATCCCAGCAGCAGCAGCAGCAGCAGCAGCAGCAGCACCGTTACGGATACCCCGAGCTCCATTGTGAGTGCTGCAGTTCTTGCTACAAACATTAACAACAACAGCAGCAGCAACAGCAGCAGCAGCCCAGGGCTGCCAAGCGGCGGCGGGGGAACTGCCAGGGGAGGCACTCCTTTGCGGGTGTCTCGGTCTGTAGCGGCAAGCAGCAGCAACAGCAGCAGCAGCACAAAAGGAGACATTTCCTTTGCAGCCGCAACGAGCAGCGGGGGAGGGGAGGACGAGCTGCTGCGATCTTTCACAGCAGCAGAGCAGCGGCAAATGGTTGTTGCTTGCCTCGATTTGCTGCTGCTGTTTCCTGCTGCTGATGGAGACATAGTGCTTGCCGTGCTGCAGCTGCTCAGGCGCCTCACGGCCATCCACAGCAATGCCCTCATGCTCTTGCTGTACCAGCCCAAGGGACGCTATCGGTCGATTCCCTCGCAGCAGCAGCAGCAGCAGCTGCAGCAGCAGCCGCTTGGGTGGGGCCTGGGGGTGTTGCTGCGGCTGCCGCGCACCGGCAGTTGCAGCGGGCTGGTGTCTCTGCTGTGCGCCATCATCACCAACGTGTTAGAGGAGCCGTCGCTCTTGGCTGCATGCGTCGAGCGGGGACTGCGCGTGGCCTTCGCTTCCGGCGCCCGGCTGGCCCACCAGACCCATCTGAGGGTTAGCTGGCCTTGCTGCTGCGCCGATGCTTGTCTGCCGACACGTTCTGCTGATCTAGCTGCTGTTTGCTGTGTAACCGCCTGGTGCTGCTGCTGCTGCTGCTCCTGCGGTGTATGTGCAGGTTCATGGGGGCTCGCCTTCGGGGCAGACGCCCGCGCCGCTGCTACCCGTTGATGCCGTGCTGCAATCCATAGCGCCGCTGCTGTCTCGCAATCCTGCACTTGTTGAACAGGTCCTCAGCTGCTGCTGCAGCGTTCACCGCCAGGTGCTCCTCCCACACACACACCAGGACAACCAGCAGCAGCAGAAGGAAGAGGAAGGAAAGGGACAGGAGAAAACGGAGGCTGCTGATGCAGCAGCATCACCAACGCATCTGCAACAGCAGCTCAAAGGCGACGCTGCTGCTCTCAGCAGCAGCAGCAGCAAAAGCATTGAAGGTAACAGCACAGAAATGGCTCAAGACCCCCCGCCTGCAGCAGCTCATGGAGACGGCAGCAGCAACAGCAACAGCAACAGCAACAGCAACAACAGCAGCAGCAACAGCAGCAGCAACGATACGAGCAGCGTGGTGCCGCGACAGTTTTACCCCAGCAGTATTTTTGTAGGCCCGAAGGCGGGCTACCTCTTTGGCAAAGGCTCCAAGGGCCTGGGCTACTACTGCTGCAGCAGCGGCGGCGGAGACAGTAGTAGCAGCTGCAGCATCAGCAGCAGCAATGCTTGGCGCTGCTCCGACAAATCGTTTCAGGAGGTGCTGTTGCTGGGGTGGCTGACGGAGGAGAAGCGGCAGCAGCAGCAGCAGCAACAGCAGCAGCAGCAGCGCCGTGTGCGGCGGCTGCTGCAGGCAGCATCGAAGCCCCCCCACGTTGGCCCCGTTGTGCTGTCTGTGCTGCTGGACCACTTGCTGCTGCTGCTGAACGTACATGCAGCCACGGTTGCAGCGCCACAGCAGCAGCAGCAGCAGCAGCAAGGAGAATGGCGGTATTTGTCGGATCTGGAAGGCGGCTTTGGGGGCGGCAAGGAAAAGCCTTGCCTCCCTTTCGTAGTGACGGCAGACCGCCTGCTCTATCTCCTTTCGCAGCTTGTGTCTCTTTTTCCCCACATGCTGCCGCTGCTTCTGAAACCACTTACCCTCGCTTCTGCTGCTTTGCATGCCCAAGACACCAGCAGCAGCATCGGCGGACCAGCAGCTGTTGCTGCTCAACCGGTCGGGTGCAGCACGGGCCGCGGCAAACTCAAACAGCAGCAGCAGCAACAGCAGCAGCAGGCGAATGGACTGAAGCAAGAGCCTGGCACTGCAGGAAAGCAGCTGCAGGAGCAGCAGCAGCAGGCTAAGCTGTACATGGCGGGAGCTGCTCCTTGGCCCTTCGTCTCGTCCTGTCCTGAGCTGCTGCGCTGCTCAGGCAATGACATTCGGCTGCTGCTGCAGCACGCCTCCAGAGAGCAGCAGCAGCAGCAGCAGCAGCAGGGCTGCGGGGTGTCCCATCGTCTGTCCGCTGTGGACGTCTTGCTGCATGAGGTGCTGCCGCGATTGCTCACCTTGTGTCTCTCCAGCTCTACTCAGGTGTTTTCCCAGCAGCAGCAGCAGCAGCGGAAAGGAGCCTCTGCTACGCTGCAGCAGTTCTCCCAATTGTTGGTAGCAATGGGCAGCAGCAACGCGGAGCTGCGCCTCGTGCTTTTAAGGCACGTGGTGTCTCTGCTGCGGCTTGCGAGAGGCCGCGCTGCAGCAGCAGATAGCACCAGCAGTGGCGGTGTCACGGCAGAGGCTTTGCGTGCTTTAAGGGCAGGAGACGAACTTGACGTTGGAGTTGTCTCCTATCTCACAGGGCTGCTGCAGCGTCTTCTGGCCTCGATCCCCCCTTTCCCTTCTGTACATGCGCAGCATCCGAGCTCCAAACCTGCTGCTCCTGCAGCAGTAGCAGAGGGAACTTCCGGGTGTACAGACACCTCGCGGGCTTCTCCCAACAACTCGCGCCCAGATGGAGACGGAGGGGAAGCGGGTGCAGACTCCTCTAGCAGCACAGGAAACAGCACCAGCAGCAGCAGCAGCAGCAGCAGCAGCGGCAGCAACAACAACGGCGGCGGCAGCAGTAGCAACACTGGCCGCACGAGAAATTCTACAGGAACCCAAAGTGGAAGCAGCAGCAGCAGCAGCAGCAGCGGAGCTGGAAGTAACGACGGTGAGGACAGAGACCCTCCTCGGCGGGATGGGCCTGGAGCACAGGGAGCAGACGCACCTGATCCCCCCGAAACTGCTGGCCAGGCATTGCATGCGCTGCCTTCTTTGTCTGCCAAGGAGCAGTGGGCCCTTAGGGAGCTTCTCGGCGGGCTGCTGCTGCAGCTGAACGTACAGTCGGAGGAGAGCGCCTCCGTGGCCTCCTGCATCATACGCTGTTTGCTGCACCTCACCAGCCCGCCTAGCGCGTCGCTGCCGGGGCTACAAGGCAAGCAGCAACAGCAGGGCGGGGCTTCCCTCCCGTGCTGCAGCTGTGGCACCGCAGCAGCACCAGCAGCACCAGGAGCAGCAGATGCAGCAGCAGCAGCAGCAGCGGAGGGTCAGGAGGGAGACGAGGGCGAGGAGGAGGAGGAGCTTGATGAGGACTTTGAGACAGACGACGTGGCTCTGGTTGTTGCGGAGGGGACAGAAAGTGAGGAGGGAGACGATGACCAGGAGGGAGACGACGAAGACGCAGAAGATATGCAGGCAGAGGCTGAGGAGATGGCAGCAGACAGTGGTGAGCTCGAAGGCGACGCGGATGGCGCTGAGGAGGAGGGAGGGGACACCGAAGATGCGGAGGAAGAAGCAGATGAGGAGGACAGACTCGAAGGCCTCTCAGACCTTGAAGGCCTGGGAGACGAGGACGACGATGATGATGACGAGGACGACGACGACGGAGACGACGATTCCAACGAAGACGATGATTACGGAGGTAAAACCAGCAGATGGATGCTCTCTGTCTCTCTCTGCCTCTCTTTCTTTCTCTTTTTCTGTGACTCTGTCTTTCTCTTTGTCTTCCTTTTTGTCTCTCTCTCTCTGTTTCTCTCTCTCTCTTGCATAACTGGCATATATATATGTATATATATATATATATATATATATAT
>NPHX01000663.1:43665-63569 GCA_002271815.1 Eimeria falciformis
TCTGTGTGTCTTTCTCTCGGTCTTTCTCTCGGTCTCTCTCTGCGTCTCTCTTTTTGTGTCTTTCTATCTTGGTGTCTCACTCTCTGTGTCTTTCTCTCTCTTTGTTTGTCTGTCTCTGCGTTCTTCTCTGCATACATGTGCGTCTGTTCTTGTGGTTGCTATGAGTGGATCTGTCTGTTTCCTTGTCTCCTCTTTTGTTGGCAGTGCCTTGCATATGATTTGCTTGTCATTGTCATTGTCTGCATGCGGTTTGTCTGTTTGTGTCTTTGCAGACAACACCGACGAGGAGGAGAGTGAAGGAGGTGTTTCCAGCGGTGGCGGCGGAGGTTTCTTAGCAGGGGGTCGTCTGCCCCACGAAATTGACTTGGAGGCAGACGCCCGTGCCCTTCCCCTCGCTGCAGAGACAAGTTTGCTTGTGGGGGCGGGAGGAGACGCGGGGGGAGACGAGGACGAGGATGAGGACGACGATGACGATGAAGACGAGGACGACGACGCTCCCAGAATTCGGGTCTGTCCTTCTGTCTCCTGTCTTCTTCCCTCTCTCCCTCCTGTGTGGCTCTTTCTGTTGCGGCCTCTTCTAGACTCTGTTCCTCTTCTGCTTTGCCGCTGTCTCCTCCTCGCTGCTTCTCCGTCTTCAAGGTGGAGGAACTGCTCAAGTTTCTGTTTAAAGAAACACAGAAAACAGACGCCTTGCTGGCATTCATGCTTCGATCTCTCCTAGGCAAACGCGAGGCGCCCGCTGCTTCTTTTCTGAGAAGAAGGAAGCCTTATTTGCTGCGTCTGTCTCCTTATTTGATTTGTCTGTGTTCTGCCTTCGTGTTTATTTTGTCTTTGTTCTATCTTTGTGTTTATTCTGTCTGTGTTCTGTCTCCATGTTTGTGTTTTGTGTCAGGAGAGGGGAGAAATAGATTACATTGACGGCGTGGATGAGGACGACATTGATGGAGTCGACCTTGTGGAAGGGCTGCCTCACCCGCTGCCTGCCGATCCCACGCAGGAGCCGCTCGTAGGCCACGCCTTCCTCGATGCACCAGCAGCAGCAGCAGATGCAGCAGGCAGCAGCAGCGACGCTGCTGCTACTGCTGCTGCCCCAACAGCCCGCGCTGCACAAGACGGCACGCCGATGGAGACAGACCCCCCGCCGCAGCAGCAGCAGGCGGCCAGTGGAGACGCAGCAGCAGGAGCTGCTTCGGCTGTTTCTTCTGCCGGCGGCGGAGCAGCAGCTGAGGGCACTGAACAGCGGCAGCAGCAGCAGGCGGAGTCTTCTGCCGCTCCCTCTAGCGCTGGTGCTGTCTTCGCAGCAGGATTTCCTGCAGCAGCCGCAGGGACGGGGACAGCAGCAGCAGGAGGACGGCGAGGCAACCGCGGGCCAGCAGGCGGAGGCACAGGGGGGCTGCGGCTGAGGGGCGCAGCTTCCTCTTGGCGATCCTCAGGAGAGGGGAGAGAACGTGAGGGCAGAGGAGACAGCAGAATGCCTCTGGCTGCCCTTGGCCGCGTCACTTTGGGCCTCAGAGAGGAGGCAGAGGGGGAGGGAGAAGAAGAGGGAGAAGAAGAGGGAGAAGAGGAAACAGAAGAGGAGACAGACAACAGCGTCACTGCAGTGCAGGCCACAGCTGAGGCACTGGGCCTCATCTCCTCGGCTCTTCAGAGGGAGACGAGGGGCGCATTTCGTCTCCATATTGATTTTGGCAGCCTCGCTTCCAGCGAAGACGCGGCGCTCATCCGCACGGTGATTAGCCAGGCGGGAGAGAGAGGCCTCTCGATTGCTCCTGTTACCAGTGGCCATGGGGGTGGCGCTGCTGCACGGAGAAGTGCTGCTGCAGCAGCAGCAAGCAGCAACAACGGAGACGATCTTGCTATTGCCAACCAGTCCCCTCTCGGCGCAGACATGCTGCCTCCCTCGGAGCACCCACTGTTCGCTATGCCCTCCCGCTGCCCTAGCAACAGCAGCGGCAATGGAGGGGCGAGTGGCAGCAACAACCCTTTTTCTCTCTTCAGCAGCAACGGGACGGGCCTCGTGAGCTCGGGGACAGGAATAGGATTTGGAGACAGACTCCTCGACTCTCTTTTCGACGATATCGCTGGAGGCCTCCTTTCCTTCTCCCGCTCCTCGGCCTCACGCCGCCAACTCCATCAGCCACGCGCCCCACACCTCCGGCAACAACAATCCCACCAGCTGCAGCAGCAGCCTCGCCATGGACGCGAAACCGACCAGCCAGCTGCAGCAAATGCTGCAGCAACTGCTTCCGCTGCTGGCAGACAACAACCACCACCACCTGATGCAGCGGCAACTGCAGCAGCAGCAGCGGCAACGCAGCAGCAAATGCTCTCTGCCTTCGTTGTTGAGAGGCTGGAGATGCGCCCCATCAACTCTATAGAAGTCGATCCCGCTCCCCTCCAGGCCTGTCCCTCTCCTGCAGCACCTGCAGCAGCAACTACTGCTGCTGCTGCAGAGGAGAACGAGGGAGAGGCAGCAACTAGCAGCGAGACACCACAAAATGCAGCAGCAGCAACAACAGAAGGAACGCAGCCAGCCGCTGCTGAGGGTGACATGGCAGTCGAGGGACAAGACGCAGAAACTGTCTCCGATGCTGCTGCCGCAGAAACACCAGCGGCAACTGCAGCAGCGGCCAGCGGAGCCTCCACAGCACAAGACAGCCAAGACGGCCCCGCCCCGCAGCAGCAGGTTGAAGACAGCAGCAGCAGCGAGCAGCAGCAGCCGCAGCAGACAACAGAGGAGCCTACCTCAGCAGCTCCAGCAGAAGCAGCAGCAGCAGCAGCAGAGGAGGCAGCGACAAACGCTACAACGGCAGCAGAAACGGGAGAAGCACAGCCGTGTGCCGCAGCAGCAGCAGCAGAAACGGCAGCAGTGCCGAGTGAAGAGTCGGATGCAATGGATGTCGATGCGGGAGAGAGCGCCCAAGCAGACAGCAGCAGCAGCAGCAGCAGCGATCCGTCGCTTGCTTCTCTAGCGTGCGCCTTAGGGCTGACGGAGGCCTCGCTACTGGAGGCCGCGGGAGTCGATCCCTCCTTCCTTGAGGCCCTGCCTGCCGACCTGCGACAAGAAATTCTGCTGCAGCAGCTTCGGCTGCTGACCATCGAAGCAGTTGAGATGCGCCGTGCTGCTGCATCTCGCCCTGCACCAGAAGCAGCAGCAGAAGCAGAAGCAGCAACAGCAGCAGCAGATACGCCTACTGCTGAGCCCGGAGCAGCGGAATCGTTGTCTTCACAGCAGACCACGCAGGACGTGCCTGCAGAGGCGGCTGAAGAGGGCCCTGCTTCGGAGACACCCAGAAATGGAGAGCAGCAGCAGCAGGAGCCCAGCAGCAATGCTGGGGAAACAGCAGCAGCAGCAGCAGCAGGGGAGCAGCGGCCTCGGTTGCGGGACATTCCCATAGAGCTGCTGAATGCGTTGCCGTCTGCTGTACGGCAAGCTGCTGTCGCAGGATGTCGCGACAGTGAAGCTCCGGGGGCAGCAGCAGCAGCAGGAGAAGGGACAGATGCGGACAACGCAGCCTTCCTCGCTTCGCTGGAGCCTGCCCTTAGACAAGAAGTGCTAATGACGGCAGATGCCTCCGTCCTCGAGGCTCTCCCCAGAGAACTGCAAGTCGAAGCTGCCCTACTGCGGGAACGCGCCATGCAGAGGCAGCAGCACAGGCAGCAGCAGCAGCAGCAGCGCGCAGCAGCAGCAGCAGCAGCAGTAGCAGCAGCGCACAGCATGAACGCAGGGGCAGCAGGGGGCCCTAGCAGCGGGAGCGGAGATCGTGCGGCTCGCGGCAACAGAGCTGCGGCCGGGGGTCCGGGGGGTTCTTCTGGGGCGTCTCTGCCTGCTGCATTTGTCGACGCATCCCTTGGCCATTTGGCTTTGCTTGGGGGGTTTGATGGGAGATGGGGGTCTTTGGGGGGCCCCCACGGCAATGCAGGGGCCCGACTCTTCGGCCTGCCAACGTCTTCGCTGCTCCCACGGAGCATCCGGCTGGGGCTGAGGGAGGCCCTGCTGGACGAGGGCAGTTACGGCAGAGACGCTGAGGCAATACGAAGTGCTGCTGCTGCAGGAGAGGCCGCAGTGTCTCTTCTAGGAGGCCGCGCCGCAGTGTTGCCTGCTGCGGCTGTTGCTGCTCGAGGGACAGCAGGAGGGGCTGCTGGTGGTGGAGCGTCAAGAACTCCTGCGAGTCTCTTTGGGGGTGTGAGCGAGGAGCTGCTGCTGCTGCCCAGCGAGAGACTGCTGCGGGCTCCAGCTGCTCTCTCTGCCCCCCCCGGCATTGCTGGTGTCTCCTCTCTGCCAAGCATTGTCTCCTTTTCCAACCGGGGCGGAGGGGGACGCATGAGGGGCGGCGGCGCATCTGGCGGCCCCTCGGCGTCTCAGGGGAATGCAGAGGGCCCAGGGGCTGCAAGGGGAGCGGATCTCCTTTCTCTGCTGCTTAACGCAGGCAACTCTGCAGCAGTAGCAGCAAACGCAGCAGCAGCAGCAGCAAATGCAGCAGCAGCAGCAGCACCTCAAATGCTGAATGAAGAGCTCTGGATTGGCTTCCTCGCAGCAGCCGCTGGCGGTGGTGGCAGTGGGGGCCCCCATGGGGGCCCTTGGGGTAATGGGGGCCCCCCTGGTGAGGGGCCCCACCGGCCCGGGCGGGGGTCTGGGGGTCCCCATGGGGGTCCGAGTGGGGGCCCCGCGTTTGACGCGTCGCCCCTGAGTCTGCAGGGCCTGATTGGAGTTTGCCGGGTGTTGTTTCTGCGAAAGGAAGTGAATAAACGTCTTCTTTTTGGGTTGTTGGCCTCTTTGGCTGCTTCTTACGTGGAAACGAGGGAGGTGCTTTTGTTGCTGCTCGTATACATCTGCTGGGCAGCAATTCCAGAGTGCTACACAGCAATCAAACCTTCATGCCCCGGCAGAGACACCCTGCAATCTCTTGGCCTGCCGCCAGTGCCGGTGCTGCTGCTGCCCGAGAGCCCGCAGCAGCAGCCACCGCAGCAGCAGCAGCAAAACGCGTTTCAATGCGAGAGGTTTTCTATGGGAGGCGCAGCAGCAGAGAGAGTCCTCGAACAGATTCGAAGCCTGCTGACAGTTCTCCCACAAGCAGCTGAGGTCTTCTGCATGCGACTCCCCCACCCCCGGTCTCTCACGCTCCAGGATCTCGCGGCCCTCCAGAGACACAGACACACCAACACCACCTCAAGCCGTCAGCAGCAGCAGCAGCAGCAGAAGAGCGAGCCAGCGAATCCGCCTCCCGCCCCACAGCAGCAGCAGCAGAGTGGGGGCGCGTCTGAGTGGGGAGACGTTCTCGCCCACGAGCTTCGAAGAAAGAAGAAACGGAGAGAACCCAGCAGCAGCAGCAGTAGTAGTAGTAGTAGTAGTAGCAGCAAAGATGAATCAGCGGTAGTCCCCGTGGTGGAGCCCCAGCAGCAGGAGCCTGAAGAGCCTGTAGACGGGGAATATCTTATCAACGTCCTTATGGTGAGACTCACTTGATACTGTCGCTGCTGCTGGTCTTACTGCTGCTGCTGCTGCATGTTTTGGAGTCCCCGTGATTTAGCTGCAGCAGAAGATGGGAGGCATTTGCGTTGTGTGCCGTTTGGGGTGCTGCAGCAACTGACGGGGACTTCTCTATTTCAGGCCTCGCCCCGCCATATGGCCCACCTGCTTGCTGCCATTTATCTCTTAGTTAGTGATGGAGGGAACCCAAGCAGCAGCAACAGCAGCAGCAGCAGCCGGCCAAGCGGCAGACCAGCAGCACAGACTTCTGCGGTCAACAGAGTACCATCAGGAGAGCCACAAGGCCAACCCAGCAGCAGCAGCAGCAGCAGCAGCAGCACTGCAGCACAGCCGAACAGCAGCACTGCGGAGCAGCCAAACAGCAGCGCCACCAGCAGTGTAGCTGAGCTTAGCAGCAGCAGCAGCAATGCGACTGCTCCTCCTTTGGGTGTATCAGACCCTCCGGTGGAGGAAATTGTTCCCGACAGCAGCAGCAGCAGCAGCAGCAGCAGCAGCAAAGCTCAGGAGAGCCTACAAGAGCGTATGCTTAGGGTTGTAACCCCAGAGGCAGGGGGTTGCATTTGCGGGTTGTTGTGTTCCCCTTTCGTTGCTGCTGCCTGGTCGCAGGGCCTCGGCTTCTCGCTGCAGCAACGGGACGCCCAGCTGCAGCAGCTTGCTGTTGTGGCGAAGATCGTTGGGTGTCTGTACACCTCAGCGCAGCACCGCGGGTGGGTGGACGAGGCGTTGCGGAAGAACTGCGATGCTCTGAGCGAGGTGCTGTCTCTGGAGCTTGCTGCACTTGCCCATACACTCCGCGATGCAGCGCAACAGCAGCAGCAGCTGCAGGTGCATGACGATCTCTGGCCCAAAAGGGAGACACTAGAGCCGCACTTCGCTGCCTTCTACAGACTTTGTGGTACTTTGAATGAGGTGTTCACGCACCTCCAACTGCAGCAGCAGCAACAACAGCAGCAACAGCAAGCAGTTGCTACCACCGCTGTCTCCGCTACAGCAGCCGGCTTTGTAGAAGCAGCTGCGGGCGTTGCAGCAGCACCAGAAACCGCAGCAGCAGGTGCTGCTGAACCAGAAGTAGCTGCAGCTCCCGAGCCTCCGACCCCACCCCCAGCAACCCCAGCAGCAGCAACGTCAGCAGCAGGAGCAGCAGCAGCAGCAGCAGCGCCAGCAGCAGGAGCAGCAGCAGCGGGGAAGCCTAAAGGGGGTGTCTCTGCGTTAGTTCGGTTTCGGGAGTTTTTTGATTCTTCAAAGGCCAGCAGAATTTGGCAGGGGCTGGAGGAGGTGCTCTCTGCCGTGGGCCTTGCGTACCCCGCCCTCAACGCCGAGGCAACAGCAAATCAGCAGCGACATCGCGCGCATCAAGCTGCTGCTGCTGCTGCTGCAGGGTTGCCTCCTGCTGCTGTTGCTGCAGGCTTTCCTGTTGCTGCTGGTGGAGCACCTGCTGCTAACGCCGCTGTGGCAGCAGATGAGGGAGAGGGCGGAGCAGCAGTCGAGGAAAGGGAAGCAGCAGCAGCAGCAGGGACAGGAGAGCTAGCAGCACCACTGGTCCTGACGCAGCTGCTGCCTCTCTTTGAGGCTTTTCTGCAGGTGCAGCAGCTCTCAATAGCAGCAGACCTTGGCCTCGAAGATGTCGCCCTGCTGCAGGAGCTGGATTTGTTTTCTGCTGCAGCAGAAAAAGAGCGAAGCATCGCGGATCGAGCTGCTGCTGCTGTTGCTGCTGCAGTTGACCAGCAGACGGGAGTGCCCGCGGCGCAGGCAGCCCAGGCGGCCTGCTGCAAAGCAAGCGAGGAGCTGCTGCAGTGCGAGCAGCAGGAGAAGGATGGAGGAGCCTTTGGGGTGTCTTCGCAGAGACATTTGTCTCTCTGCTGCTTCTGTGAGAGGCACGTCTTGTGTATCAATGCGCTGCTGAAGCAGAACCCCGCGCTGCTGTCAGGAGCCTTTTCTCCTCTTTTAAGACTGTCTCCAATGATGCTTTCCTTCGAAAACAAGAGACACTTTTTCCGCCAGAGAATTCGAGAGATCAGACACGCCAGCAGGGCAGACCACGTCAGGCTTTCCGTCAGAAGGCAGCATGTCTTCACGGACTCTTATCACCAAATCAGAATAAGATCGGGTCAGCTGCTGCTGTAGCAACACCTACTACTGCAGCAACAGCAGCTGCTGCTGCAGCAACACCACCTGCTGCAGATTTGCTGCTGTCGAACAGAGAGGGAGTGGATCTAGTGTTTTGTTTGTGTTTGGTTCGTATAGTTTTTGTGTTTTGTTATTATTTTTGGTTTCAGGCGAGGAGATGAAGGGGAAGCTGAATGTGGTATTTCATGGCGAAGAGGGTTTGGACGGAGGCGGGCTGACGAGAGAATGGTTTGCGCTGCTGGCCCGCGACATGTTTAACCCCAACTACGCGCTCTTCACGCGTGAGGGAGCCAAGAGCGAATTTAATCAGCCGAACCCTCTCTCCGCCATCAACCCTGAGCATCTCTACTACTTCAAATTCATTGGCAGAGTCATTGGTGAGACCAGCTCCCTTTTGTGTGTCTCCTCTGTTTCCTGTCTGTCTCCTCGCCTCGGTCTCCTCGTCTTTGTTTTCTCCTTTCTGTCTCCTCATCTTGGTCTCCCTGTCTCGTTCTCCCCGTCTTTGTCTTCTCGTCTCTGTTTCCTTTCTGTCTCCTGCTGCATGTATCCTTTTTTCTGTTTCTTCGTTTCTATCTCCTCGTCTCTGTCCCTGGCTGTGTGTGCATGTGTTGCTCTGTTGTCTCCTTGCCCCGCGCGAAGTGCAGTGTGTTTCATGAAGTGGACTGGCTGTGTTGTTTTTATCTGCAGGGAAGGCTCTCTTCGACGGTCACTACTTGCCCGCCTACTTCTGCCGGTCTTTCTACAAACACATGTTGAATAAAAAGTGCTGCATGCGGGACGCGGAGTCGCTCGATCCCTCCCTTTACTCCAACCTGCAAAAGATCCTCGATTACCCCTTGGAAGACTTGGGGCTGACCGACTTGACCTTCAGCGTGGAGACAGACGAATTTGGGAAACACAAAATTAACGATTTGCTGCCTGGGGGCAGACACGTCTCCGTCACGGACAGCAACAAGGCGCTGTACGTACAGCTTATGTGTCAGAGGAAAATTGCTGGCGGCATTCAAAAGCAGCTCGAGGCGTTTCTGAGTGGCTTTCACGAGTTGGTGCCTCCGTCTCTGATTTCTATTTTCGATGACAAGGTGAGGAGGACCAGCGGACCACTGCTGGCCCAGCTGCAGGTGTATATACAGTCTGTGGCTCTGTGGGGTATCCCCTGTCTCCATTCCCTGTGCTGGGAAGTGGTCAACAGTCCTCTTTTTTATATGTCTGTTATCTGTCTCTTACCTGTCTGTTATCTGTCTCCTATCTGCCTTTATCTGTCTCTTCGGGTTCTCCTCCATGCTGCTGCTGCACAGGAACTGGAGTTGCTACTCTCGGGTCTGCCGACGATAAACGTTTCCGACTTGAAAGAAAATACAGAATATGTCAATTACCTTCCCACCGAGCAGCCTATCCCTTGGTTCTGGGAGGTGCGTGGAGAGACACAGACACAGAGGGGGCAGATACTGCACGATAAAGGCAGAGCGAGACAGAGACAGACGGGCGGAGGCAGCAGAGAGATAGACAGAGAAAAAGCCGTTGCTAGTTCTCCTTTGCGTGTCTCTTCTGCCTCTCACGAACGTTTCTTGTGTTGCATGCAACGGGATGGCTCTGCAGATAATGGAGGAATTCGACGACCCGCAAAAGGCAGCCTTTCTCCAATTCGTGACGGGCACCTCGCGGGTGCCGATTGGAGGCTTTAGGAATCTCGTCGGCATGCGGGGCCCGCAGAAATTTTCTATTCAAAAGTGAGCAGGGAGCTCAAGACACTGGGCACAACAACAGCACCTTTGCCACTCTGTCTCTGCTTTTCCCCTGCTGTCTTGGACGGACTCAGTTTTTCTCTCGTACAGCGTCTGTCAGACTTGTCTCCTTCGGGCAGAGGCTCATCTTGTGTCTCCTCCTTCCGTGCGGTGCCTCTGCTGCTCGCAGGGCCTACGGAGAAAACCGTCTTCCCTCAGCCCACACGTGCTTCAACCAGCTCGACTTGCCTGCGTACACCTCGAAGGCGATCCTTCGAAAAAAGCTTATTTTAGCGATTACTGAAGGCAAGGAAGGATTTGGTTTTATCTGAGCGTCTCTATGGAGGCTCTCTGTGCTGCTGCCTGCTGCAACAGCAGGATCTCTTTTCTCTTACTTTCGGCAGCAAGTACAGTGGTCTCTGCCGCCTCGAAATACCTGAAGTTTTTACTTTTTGGTTTTGCATGCGAGCCGTAGCTGGGCAGCAAGTCAGTATCAGTTAGCGTCTAGTTTTCTAGCAAATCGAACACGGAAAAGGAACCTTATCCTTAATAAAGCCTCACACTCTCCTCACGACCAACAGGCTAGTGGGGGGGGAGACGGACAGTGAACAGGCAGAACGGGAGAGACAACGACGTACGCCAACAACAGCCGGGAGGAGAGCTGCCCTGTGCCTGATTAGCCCGGCCCACGCAGCCCATCTCAGCAAGCTCCTCGTCTGTCCTCCTAGCAATGCGAGGGCGTGTGTGCGGCGGCATTTAAGGGAGTGTATGCGGCGCCATTTTAGGGTGTATGGGAAAGACATGCGTGGCAGAAATCGAACTTGCAGGCTCCCAGCCCAGCGCTGCGCCTGTCTTAGCTTCCAGAGAATCTCTTCAGTGCGGCTCACTATGGGTCTACGTGCTCGTGTGCAGGAAGCACCCCAACGCGTATGTTTTAAGAGCTGCAGAAGGCAAAACAAAGCAAAACCAAACAAGGAAAGAAAATTACAGACGCATTTTATTATTTTTAACACAAGGAATCGCTTTCTTTTTCTCTGCAAGCACCCCTACGCCCTTGAGAGCAAGCGGAGCAGGGGTTGTGAGGGTTTGAGGTTGGCATGGGGGAAAGTGCCATTAAAAAGGTTTTCTGGTATGTTTGCAATTACGCAAAAGAACAGGGATAAGACGTTTAGCAGGAAATGGTCCGGGAAAATGTGTTATTATGTATCTTGTTGGTCTCTTGATTGTAATTCGATGGAGGACGTAGATCGGGAGAGGATTGGTTGTGTTTAGTGTGTTGTGTGTTGTTCTTCTGGGATTTTCTTCGCGTCAAAAAGGGAAAACAGGCTATTTCTTTGTCTCTCTCTTTATTAATCGTCTGTTTTTCTCCCTACCAACACATTACTACGTCCTTCGTGTTGCCAGTGCACCATAAGGAGTCTGGGGAGGAGGAGCATTCAACTCCAGCAGCTGTTGCTGTTGCGGCTGACGTGTTATTTGCGATCCTCGTGGCAAGCTTTTTTTTCTGCATCTATTGGCATTGTTTTGATGCCGTTTCTGTCGTCTCCATCTTCACTTGTGGTATTGCTAGCCCAGCAGCGAGCACGCATCTCTGTGCTCTCTGTGGCCGCACGAGCCTGAAGATCCTCAGGCGGACAGCTTCCTTCCTCTTCACCACCACAACCAAAAACCTTCTTGCTGCCTTGAGAGTCGTAAGCAAGTCAAGGACACCTTAGGGGGAGGACGATCTTGCTGCTGCTGCAGCAACAACGTGCTGTCAGCCGCAACCAGTTAGAGGCACCACCAGATGCACCAGCAGCTGCCTGTACACCCCAAATACACGACGAATAATGCAAAGCCAATTTGAAGAAACGCCGCGGGGCCACTGGAGTGGCTGAAAGTGACACACGCCGCTCCTTGGCTCTACCCGTATGCCTGCAGCAGCAGCAGCAGCAGCAGCAGATGCGACAGGGAGCCCAACAGGAGGCCCTTGCGGCCTCAAGTGCTTCTGCAGCTTTACAGGTCAAAATCCCGACCATGAGTGCGCAGCATTTGACGCAGCAGCACTTGCTGCAGCAGCAGGCACTGCAGCAGCAGCTGCTGCTGCAGCGCCAGCAGCAGCAGCAGCAGCAACTCATCGTGCAGCAGCACCATCAACGGCTGCAGCAGCATCACGTACTTCACCGGCAGCAGCAGCTGATGCTGGCCCAAGCCCAGGGTGTCCATCCTTCTGCTCAGGCAGCTGCTTTGCTGGCGCTGCAGCAGCAGCAGCAGCAGCAGGCTGTCTCTACCGCAGCCGCATTTGCTGCTGCGAGTCTCGGCGGGGGCAACGGAGCAGCAGCAGCAGCAGCTGCTGCTGCTGCACGGGCTCGTGCTGCTATGGACACCGCGATGCAGCAGCAGCTGCAGGAGCAATTGGTGCGGCTGCAGCAACAGCGAGAGCAGCAATTCTTTGAGCAGCAGCAGCTGCTGCAGCAGCATAGGCAGCAGCAGCAGCAAACCACGGAGGCTTGGCGGCTTTTTTCAGGTGCAGGAGGAAAAGCGGCAGGTAAGATCTGTTGCTGCAGCAGCAGCTGTTCTCGTCTATGTTGCGTCTTGCGTGTTGCTGCGGCAGCACAGCAACAGCATTTGCTGCTGCTTCAGCAGATGTTTTCGTTGCTGCCGCTGCTGCGACATGGTTGCAAGCGCCTTTGTTGGTTTGTGTTGCCCCTGCTGCTGCGTTTTGCAGCTCTAAATTTTGCCGCACAGCAGCAGCAAGCGGCAGCAGCACAGCAGCAGCAGCACGCAGCAGCAGCAGCTGCTGCTGCTGCGCTGGGGGAGGGCGCAGCAGCAAAGCTACCAGTTGCACCTGCTGCTGCGGGTGCTGCAGCAGTGCCTCTCCCAGACGCAGCAGTTGCTGCTGCGCCTGCAGATGTTACGGATGCAGCAGCAGCGGCGGCTTTGGGGGATCGAGAACCTGCAGCTGCAGCAACAGCAGCAGGTGCTGCAGCACCAGGAGCAGCAGAATCAGCAGCAGCACCACCATCAGCAGTAGCAGCAGCGCGAGGTAGCAACCTTGCGCGCAGCCGCAGCAGCCGATCAGCAGCAAAGGGAGCGGGTGTCTCCTCTCGGCGTGTGGGGAGGCCTGTAAGGAAAGGCGGCACCTCAGGTGTCTCCGTAGCTGCAAGAGACGCGGATGCAGCCGCAGCAGCAGCATCAGACCTCGATAGAGAGACAGCAGAGCCTGAGGAGGTCGTGCCGCAGTGCAGGAGAATCCCAGCGGATGCCTTCCGCGTCCCCACTGTCCCCGATGAGGATTACTTCTCCAACGTGCCAGGCTGCTACTACCACTTCGGTCAGACCCCGCTGTTGGTGCTGCTGCTGTTACTGTTGGTGCTGTTGCTGTTGGTGGTGGTGCTGCTGCTGCTTTTGCTGCTCAGCCACTTTTTGCTGCGGCTGCTTGTGCTGCCGAGGTTTGTGGGGGGGGAGGTTTTCTGTTGCGCATGGTTTGGGAATGTTTTGAGTGCTTTGTGGGGAAGGAGGCGGCGGGTGAAAAATAAATTATTTTCTTTTGTGTGGGCAGGCAAGCGGGAGTGGCGCGTAGTGTACAGAGACCCCTTAAACGAGTGTAAGCGCCGGCAGAAGACGCACTCTATTAAAAAGTACGGATTTTATGCAGCAAGGTCCAAGGCGGAGGATCTGCGAATCGAATTAGAGAAACAATATGGATGGTGAGGAGACACCCTGAGGAGACAGACATTTTGCTGCTTCATTCCTCGGATGCCTAGATAGAACTAAGCGTTTTTTTCAGCTGCATGCGCCCTTCTTGTTTCCTTGTCTCTCCCCACTTGCACAGCCCGAAAACCGATCTTGCTGATGCTACTGCTGGTGCTGCTGCAGGACGCCGACTGTGCCTCCGGCTAAGAAGGCAGACACAGCTGCTACTCGGTTTATAAATTTTGACAGAACGGAGAAGGAGCCCGCAGGTTTTGCGTCTTCCGTGGAAGGAGAACTTGAGGACGAAATTTCGCTGCCTCCTGCGGCTGTCTCTGGTGGCACCTCCTCACGTGCCGCGGCTCGCCGTGCTGGCAAGCAGCGGCAGCAGCAGCAGCAGCAGCAAGAGCAGCAGCAAGAAAAAAAGCAGCAGCAGCAAAAGCAGGAGTCCGACGGCGGTGTTGCTGCAGCAGCCGGGGCCGCAACGGCGCCCCCTGGTGCTGGTGCTGCTGCTGCAGCAGGGATTGCTGCGACTTCCCCTAAGGGAGGGGCCTGCAGGCGAGGCGCTGCATGGGAGGGAAAGGTGTCCTCAACACGAGCCAAGCAGGAAGCTGCTGCTGCAGGGGGTGCAGCAGGAGACCTTGCAGCTGCAGCTGAGACAGCAGAAGGCAGCAGCGGCGGCGCTGCGGCTAACACGCGCAGGAAGCGGCGGCTGCAGCAGCAGAAAGCTTCTCTCTCCGACGCAGGAGCACTAGACGCAGCAACTGGAGCTGCAGCAAACACAGGAGGCAATGCTGCTGGCCGCAAGCCGAAAGCGGAGGGGGGGGCAGACTCGGAGACGATCTCTTCCTCCCCAGATGCAGCAGAGTTGCTGCCAACGGGAGCAGGAGACACGCTGCACCCGCAGCAGGAGGACAGTTCTCTGGTTGCCAGCAGCAGCAGCGCAGACGCAGCAGCAACGGGAATAAAACACGAAGAAGAGGAGAATTATCTCCTCGGCGTCCTTGCCGTGGGCTCCCTCGCCGTCGATGGGCCTTTAACTCCCGGGTGGGCCTTGCTGCAGCAGCCGTCTGACGGCGAAGACTTGCTGCAGCAGCAGCAACAGCAGCAGCAGCGGGAGAGTCCCGCCAGCGTTTTGTTTTCAAGGGCTAATGTCTCCTCCTCCTCGCGCGTAGGGAGGGACGGTGGTTCTCTGGGCGACGGGAGCGCGCTTGCTGCTTCTCCTGCTGCAGTGCTGCTTGCTGCTCATCGCAGCAGCAGCCTCAGCAGGCCGACTGCAGGAGAGGAGCAGCAGCGCAGCAGCAAAGGAGACACCTTGCACTACCTGCTGCCCTCCCCCGCAGGCCGGCTTGCTACTTCCCCCCTCGGCACCTTGCTGCCGGGCCTCACCAGCCGGCGCCTTGCGGATGCAGCAGCAGAGGGAGGCTCTGGTGGTGCTGCTGTTGCTGCTGCTGCTGCTGCTGCTGCTGCTGCTGGGGGGACACAGCGAGGGGAGGGCGGCATAGAGGGTTTGTCGGGGCAGCAGTCTGTCTCCGCGCTGCAAGAAGCTCTCTTAAATTTTGTGTATCTCCCCTCTTGTCCTGCGACGCCGCTTCTCTCTTCAGCCCCAGTGTCTCTGCTGCTAGACGCAAACGATCCGCAGCAGCAGCAAGAAGCTACTGCTGCCGGCAGCAGAGCGCCGGGGGCTGCGGCGTCGCGTGCAGCAGCAGCTGCTGCTGCAGCGAGTGCTTCTCCAGCAGCAGCAGCAGCAAGCTCAATTCTGAAAGCAGCAGCAGCAACAGCAGCAGCAGGGAGGGGCCTTGAGGATGAGGCCGGGCTGCGGCCCAGCAGAAGCGGCTCCCAGCAGCTGCTTCCTCCCGCGCTGCCTGCACTTCTGTCTCCTCCTGTTTTCGGCCTTGATAGAGAGGAGACGGCGGGCAGCAGGCCAAGGGACTCAGGGGGGCCCACAGGAGAAGAGGAAGGCCGTCTGCTGCCTCGCAGCAGCAGCAGCAACAACAGCAGCAGCAACAACAATAGCAGCACCAGCACCAGCAGCAAGCAAGAGAGAGGAGGCCCAGGTTTTTCTGGTGGGGCCTCGTCTGCCTTGTATTCTTGTCCTGGGCTGTCCTCGTCCTTTTGGCTGTCAGTGGCAAACGGCAGGTCAGGGGTCTTTGGGAGACCGTCTCCCTTGCGCGGAACCGCAGCAGGACCTTCCGCGTCGTCGCCTCCGCTGCGGCTGGGTTCATTTCGAGGAGTGGATATTGTGCTGTCTCCTCCGCTGCTCTTCAAACCACGGGGAGGAGACGAGTCCGGTCTCCTGGCTCCCCTCACACCCCCACAGACGCACGAGGGGTCTCAGGGCTGTCTGTCCTGGGCTGCCGCCCTCGGCCCGCCATCCCCGCTGCAGCAACTCACTGAGGACGCCCTGCTGCCACTTAGCAGCCGCATGCCTGCGTGGGAAAAGAACACACACGCCCTTGCTGCTGGAGCAGCAGCAGCTACCACAGAAGACACAGACGCTGCCGCAGCTAATGCCAGCAGCAGCAACAGCAGCGGAACAGCAGGCTCGCCCCGCAGCAGCAGCAGCGCACTTGCACCAGCAGCAGCAACAGACGCAGACGGAGCCAACACTATTCTCAGCCGCATTCAAAAACACCTTCTGCCCTTGGAGGTAAAGGAAAAAGAACCTACAGGCGTCTAGCAGCAGCTGCAGGGGAGGAGACACTTGCTGCAGTGGGAGGAGACACTTGCTGCAGCGGGGGGAGAGACACTTGCTGCAGGGGGAGGAGACACTTGCTCCAGCGGGATGGACGTGGCAGCACAGAGCACAAACTACGTTGTTCTGAGGAGCAGCGGCTGCTGCATGCAGCCCCACTCCCCGCTGTCTGGACTAGAGGGAGGAGCTTCTCATAAAAGGGTGGCAATGTTTCAGAAGGCTCAGCTGGTGGTCGCATGCAGGCAATGCCGCAGGGGCTAACTCAAGCGTGCTCGAATTTCAGCAGGTTAGGCGGGGCGGCTTTGCTGCTGCGTGTGGGAGAAAGTGTCTGCTGGAGGGAGGAGACAGCTGCTGCTGCCCCGGAGGGACACAGCCAACAGGGAGAGAGCGCTGAGCAGCAGCACAAGTTGAGACCACGCTGTCAGCCGCTTCTGCATGCTGCGAGCCACCTAGCTAGCTAAGCTAGCTAGCTGGCTGTCAGCTAGCAAGCCCCCAGCTGCCGTGTCAGCGGCCACGGACGGAGACCCAGCATTGTTTGGAGTTGATATATATCTGTCTCCCTGAGGAGAGCTTTAGTTTATTTTTTCTCAGCAGGCAGTTCCAAGTGCGGATCTTCTGCGCGGATTTTGTGCTCATTTTCTGCAGTGTGTGTGGCCGCGGCGGGGCTGCAGTTTGGGAGGCACAGGTGCATGCAGTGTCTGTTTTGTGGTTATAACTGTAAAGGCAGAGCTAGCGGTTCCTTTGCCGCTGGCTCATGCGGCCGTTTGGTGCTTCTGGGCAGCTGTTGGCAGCGAGCTAGCTTGCGTGTTGCGGATACACAGGTATGCCATGTGGTGCGATTCTTTGCCCTCGCTAAACACTGTTCTTGGCCCTTTGCACACAATTTGCTAGTCAAGAATGAGCTCGCCGTGCACGCGTAGCTCTAGGCTGCCGGAGTGGGGAGGCAAACGCCCTGGCTGCCCACACGCCACCGACGCCCTTCTAGCTTCAGGGTGCTGCAAACCCTCTGGCTGTATATGGCATCTTGCTCGATGTGTTCGGAATAGCAATGTTTGTCTGTTTGTTGTCGCGTGAAATTGCGTAAATTGTCCCTCAAGTTTTCTGTTAGCAGAAGGCGCAGCAGCCTTTGTATGCGAGGAGCAGCCGCAATAGCCAAGCTCCTCGGATGTCGTGGGTTCAGATGCACTTGCCGTCAAAAACGCGGTTCCCCAGCTGCAATTTATTCGTATTCCCTGGCCGCGGGGCCTTGCTGAGGCCGGCGTGGGCTCACTCAGCACGCCAAGCCTAAGAAAGGCAGACTTCTCTGAGAAGAAACTTTTCGAAAGCTAATCGTGTCAATCCGCTTTCGGCCCCTAAAGAAGCGCTAATAGGGATCTTTAGAGGCTGGCTATGCCAAGGCCAGAGATCAATAGGGAAAGACCCGTAGATGGCAAACTGTTCTTTTTAACATGCTGCCAATGGCAGAGGCGAAGACACTCTGGCTTAAGGCTGGGGATGGGAATTAAAGGAGTAGCTAGCCAACAGCAACCTTCTAATGTCTATTTTCTCCATTCTCACAGAGGTTGGGAACTCTCAACCGAAGTCTCTCAGTTTGCTTTTTTCGAATAACTCGTGGGAATTTCGCACACACGGCGGCCAAGGCGAGCTGTGGGGCTGGAGGTGCAACGCTCCATCTGCTGCCTCGTGCGAGTTGCCTACTTGCGTGCCCGGAGCCAAGAATGTACTGGAATATGCTTTTCGACATCTTAAAGCGAGTTGCTGCCGGTAAAGGAAGCTCTACCTTTGCCGTAGCGCAGCGTAAGGGATAGCTAGCTGGCCTCAACCCTATAGCCGTCGTTGTGTGGGGGTCCTCCTCCAGTCCGGCAGCCCACAGCAGCCATGGCTAGCTAGAGTGTTGCTTTATCTACATGTGCACATTGTGTGAATACAAGTGCAGATGGAGCAAGCAACAGGATGTTAGCAGCTTACCAACAACACGCAGTTAAGCAGGCTACAAATCTCCCGATCGAATTGGCCGTCGGAGAACCCGCCCAATTCTCCCAATCCACGCACAGGCCACCTTAAGGACTGGCGAATAACTTACCAATTTTTGTACATTTTTCTTCTTGTGTTTGAACGCCTATAGTGCAGTGGCTGCGCCCTCTGCTTGCAGGCCTCGGTGCGGAAAGGAGACGCCTCCATAAAATAATTCAGAGACCGAAAGGCCTGCCTACTCAGTTCAATTCAAATAATCAAAATAATTTTACAGGTTAGCGTTTTGTTGCATCCCAGCAGCTTGGATGCGAAGAGCACCTGGGCTGTCTGGGGGGTGAAGTGTACAAACGAGCAGTGGTTTTGCCACCCCACAGCGCAGCCAAGGCGTTCGGCTCACTCAACAACTTGAGAAGCTATACGGAAATATACTTTATTAAAATGTTTATAACAAATAATGAAAATGGAAATAGAAATGGCAATGTAGCCACTCCCTTCCTGCTGCCGACGCTGCCCTAGCAAGTACATAAGAAACCAAGGCCCACCACATAAGCTGCTAACGTGGCTATGGCTTCTGTCAAAAGTTCTCCCTTTTCTTCACAAAATTAACTTTAAATTAGAAAAAAAGAGGGTTTTTTATTCTAGAAAAAGAAACATTTGTTGGTCGCAACTCCCTGATCGTTCTGGGCGTGCCATCTGTTGGTACCTTTCAACAGGGTCACCAGCAACTCCTCTGGCCCAGCTCAGTCGAGGGCCAACCTTCGCCTCTTCTTGAAATCAAATTGCAAATCTTTTGCAAAGTTTTCGCCTCTAAATTTTGCATAAAAAAGTAGTTTTATGCAGAGGCCAGGGTTTTTTAGAAAACCCATTTGCAGCGTTTCCTCTCCATACGCCGTGCAGGTGTTGGACGCAGTCTGACTCTTGGTCCGCCCGAAATCGAATTTCCTAACAGATTCTTTTTATTTAGGTTAAAGTTGGGCGTTTTCTTTTTTTCCCGTCAATCTATTGGGTCATTTCCCTCTCTGCCTTTTCTTCTCTGCGCCGCTGACTACCAATCGCCTTCAAGATGCGCCTTCCGTCTCAAAGTGTCTTTCTCCTGCACTAGTTGTTTTTAGAAATTCAGGGTTTTTTGAGGCTTGCCGCCAAATGCGTCGTCCCTCCACAGTCGATATATTTCCGCGTCTAACCAAAGAAGTGCAGGCGGCGAATAGGAATATTTGTAGGCTGTTGGCTGCTGCCTTGCGAATATCAATGCATGCGCTTGAAACCCCATGAGGCTTCACCCCTTTTTCTTTCCGCAAAGACCCAGCCTCTTTATGTGTTCTTCCGTCGATTCCACGCCTGGCCTCTGCTGCATCGGTTCACTGGCGAGGCTTCCAGGCAAATGCTGACTCAGGTGTCTGTACTGCAGGCGACGATGGGAGGCCGGAAGACGGGGTTGTTGTTGGCTGCAGGAGTCGCTGCAAGCTGCTGTGTGTTTGGTTCGCGCGAGGCCTCAGGGGCCCCTGTTGGGGGCCGCTGGGCAGCGGACGCCGTAGACTTGTGGGATCCCCAGACGATCCCAACTCCGTCCTCGTCGTCTGTGCCTCTTATGCCTCCGCCTGTTAAACCTTTCGTGGCGGTTGCTTCTTCGGCAGAAGCAGCAGCAGCAGCGAAGGAGAAGAAAGTGTCTCCAGCGGATCTTCCTCCTCTGGACTCGCGCGTTCCCCCTGACGCCGCTTGGGTGTCGGAGGAAAAGCAGAGAATGCGGGAAGGAGGCAGAGGCTCCTCCGACAAACTTGTCCTTTTGTATCCGCTTGAGGGCTGCTACGCCCGGGCCTCAGAGGGCTCGCCTTCTGGCGAGGAGGGAGAAGAAGCTGAGGTGCTGCACGGCCAAGAGGCGCGTTCTGCGGCTGTCAGCGCACTGAAGTTTCGGGTGGCTCAGCTACTGCGGCAAAAGCAGCTGAAGCGCACGGAGTCTCTCCACAGCGACTTGCTGCAGGCAGCAGAGCTCGGGGAGGACCCTGTGAGCCCAGACGTCTCTGGCCTCCAGACACGCTACCTCTCTGCCTTGCAAATGGAAGTCATCACCAAACTTCCAGAAGGTGTCTCCTCTTCGGAGGTTTTGGGCATCAGCGCCGAGCTGCCCTGCGTGCAGCGAGGTTTCAGAGACTCCGCGAAATACCTTGAGGAACCCAGCCTCCCTCTCGCTTCTGACGAGCAGCAGCAGCAGCAGCAGCAGCAG
>NPHX01000663.1:63747-131892 GCA_002271815.1 Eimeria falciformis
CCAGGAAGGAGCAGCGCGTGCAGTCGCAGGGAGCAGCAGGCGGTTGCAGAGTTGGAGTTTGTCGGAGTTGAGTGCGCGTGTGATGAAGTCTGCTGAGGGCGGAGGAGACTCTGTCGCCCTCGAACCAAGAGACGCTTCTTTAAAGGTGCCCCCCAACGATCCTTTCTTCCTTAAGCAGTGGAATTTGCAGGAAATGTCTCCTTTTGGCATCAACGCGGAAAAGGCCTGGAAACTCTGGAGCGGCACGCAAAGACCAATGGTCATTGCGGTCATTGACAGCGGATGCGATATGGACCACCCCGACCTTCGACAGAAAAGGTGGAAAAACCCGGGAGAAATCTGTGGAGACGGGATTGATAATGACAACAACGGATTCGTAGATGACTGCTACGGATGGGTACGTGCAAGCTCTTGCTGCTGCTGCTGCTGCTGCTACTGCTGCAGCTGTTGCTGTTGCTGCTGCTGCTGCTGCTACGGCGGTTGCTGCAGTCAAAAAGGCAAGTGTGTTGGATTGTAGTTTCCTTCTGCCCTCCGACTGGCAGGACAATTCCCCCGCGAATTACCTTATCAAGGCAGCACCGACATTGCTGCCAAAGAGACGAGGCGTTGCTGCTGTGTTGGGTTGCATGCATGCACAAATGGGGTTTTTTATTGCTGCTTGTGTCCTCAGGACTTTGTGAAAAACACGGGCGACGTGCGCGCGGATTCGTCTGGGCACGGGACAGGCGCAGCGGGTGTGTTGGGCTCAGCAGCAAACAATCTGCTAGGGATGGTCGGGGTTTGTTGGGGTTGTCAGATAATGTGTCTCAAGTTTATTGGAGACGGAAAAGGCTCTGTCTCCAACCAAGTGCAGGCCATTGACTACGCAGTCCGCATGGGCGCGTGGGTCAGCAACAACTCTTATGGAGGCTACGGGTAAGCAAGAAGAAACAAGATCTCCTTTATCCTTCTCCCACCCTGTCCTAAGCACCACCCTTATCAACCCTAAAACTCCTCTTTGCCAACTGTTTGCTCTTGCACCTGGAGAGGTTGGGGTTGTTGTTATTGCTGCGCTTTCCGTGCCTTGCTGCACAGGCAAGTCGACCTTGAGTTTGAGGCCATTCAGAGGGCGCAGCGAGCCGGGCATCTATTTGTGGCCTCTGCGGGAAACCACAATCTCAACACCGACATTGAGGAGTAGGGGCATCTGTCTTACGTCTCCTGTCTCTTTGGGTGTCTCTGGCTGTCTCTAATTCTCTGCCTCTTTGGGTGTCTCATGCCTCACTCACCCTGCCGCTTTAGCTATCTGCCGCTGGCAGCGTCTCAGCTGCCGCTGCACTGCTTCGCCTCTTCCCTCTTTCAAACAGCTTGCTGGTGCTGCGGTGGGATGGCCGTGTCTCCTAGTGTCTCTTTCGCCTCTGCTAGTGTCTCCTTCGTGTCTCCCGGTGTCTCTTTTGTGTCTGCCATCCCTGCGTGTGTCTTTGCTGCTGCTGTTTGCATGCGTTTGGAGTCAGCAACGACCACACTCCCTCCACGTATCCTCTCTCCAACATTCTCAGCGTCGGGGCCGCCACTGAGGAGGGGTGCCGAGCCGCCTTCTCCAATTTTGGCCTCCGCACCGTCCATGTCTTTGCCCCGGGGACACGTAAGAAACAATAGCTCCTCATCTCGCTAGCGATTCTCTGTCTCTTATGGCTCTATGAATTCTGTCTCTTATGTCTATATTAATTTTTTTCTGATGTCTCTATTAGCCAACCTGCGCTAGTTCTTTGTTGATCCGCCTTTATATGCATGCATCCATGTCTCCTGTCTGCTGTCTACTGTCCGCTGTCTCCTTATGCCTGCATGCTGTATGTTGTCTGCTGTCTCCTCAGGCATCCAGACAACAGACGGTTCTTCGGGTTATTCGGACGTGAGCGGCACTTCCTTCGCCTGCCCGCACGTTGCTGGCGCTGCTGGCCTTTTGTGGTCTGCCTTTCCTAACCTGACGTACCTCGAGGTGAAGAAGGCGATTATGGACGGATGCAAACCCTCAGCAGCACTCGCGCCGGTCTCTGCATGCGGCGGCACTCTCGACCTTTACAGAGCCCTTGTCATTGCTGGTGAGTAGACAGACGATGCATGCAAAGCCAAGCCCTCTGGGCTCCACTCTCAAGCCGCGCTGCGTTTCCTGCCCAAGGCATTCTGTCTCTCCTCCTGTCTCTCCTCCTGTCTCTCCTTCTGTCTCTCCTGCTGTCGCTCCTCCTATCTCTCTTGCTGTCTGTGCTGCTGTTTTTCCTGCTGTATGGCCTGCCGTCAGTGCTGCTGTCTCTCCCGCTGTCTCTCCTCCCGCTGTCTCTGCTGTTGCCTTTCCTGCTGTCTATGCTGCTGTCTGTTCTGGTGGTATCCTTGGCTGTTTGGTTTGGCTGAGGCTCTGGTCTCCGCTTGTCTTCGTTTCATGTTGGCTGGCCACCCTGCAGGCTCGGAGAAAAGCCACCTCTGCAGCTGCAAAGGCTAAGCTGTTGCTTACTGTTGTTGCTGCAGCAGAGGCTGTTGCGGCTGCAGATAGATGAACTGTCTCCTCTGTACGTTTCTCTGTGTGTCTCCTCAGCGCACATCTCCAGCGGCACCCCTCTAAAGAAAACAACCACCACGGACCGC
Source organism: Eimeria falciformis (assembly GCA_002271815.1). Taxonomy (NCBI): domain Eukaryota; phylum Apicomplexa; class Conoidasida; order Eucoccidiorida; family Eimeriidae; genus Eimeria; species Eimeria falciformis. The sequence goes on from NPHX01000663.1 coordinate 66,367, forward strand.
ATCAGGGTTGAGCCACCTGATGCACCAGCAGGAGCAGGAGCTGCTGCTGCTGCTGCTGCTGGAGTCGAGATCGAGTCAGGCGCACTGCAGCAAGAGAGAAAAACCCGAGGTCTGACAGAGCCAGCAGCAACATCAGCGCAGCAGCAGCAGCAGCAGCAGCAGCAGCAGCAACTTCCAAGAGATCCTTTGTCGCTGCTGTCTAGTGTCATGCTCGCCCCTCTCCCTCTGCAGGAGCCCCGGCCTCAGGCTCCCAAAGAAGGCGGCAGCAGCAGCAGCAGCAGCAGACCAAAACCAACTAGAAACTCTCTTTTCGGTCTGCTGCCGCTGGGCCTCAGAGAAGAAGCCGCACAGCCTGACGATCATTTTCCAGACAACAATCAGCTTCTCCCCCTGGACAACAAACACCAACCAGACCTTGCAGCAGCAGGAGCAGCAGCAGCAGCAGCAGCAGAACCAGCAGCAGCTAAGCACACAGAGGCCATTAACCAGCCATTGCTGCAGCACCGCAAGGCGGAAGAAAACTACCCAACTTCATCACAAACAATGCAGCAACTTCAGCTGCAGCAAGAGCAGCTGCAGCAACAACAGCTGCAGCAACAACAACTGCAGCAACTTCAACTGGAGCAACAGCAGCTGCAACAACAACAACTGCAGCAACAGCAGCTGCAACAACAACAACAACTGCATCAACAACAACTGCAGCAACTTCAGCTGCAGCAACAACATTTGCAGCAACAGAAAATGCATCAACAGCAGCTCCAGCAACAGCAGCTTCAGCAACAGCAGCTCCAGCGACAGCAGCTCCAGCAACAACAACTGCAGCAACAGAAAATGCAGCAACAGCAGCTCCAGCAACTTCAGCTGCAGCTACCGCCGCTGCAGCAACAACAGCTGCCCCAACAGCAGCTTTTACCGCAGGCGGAAAACCAGCAAAAGGATGGAGAGCAGCAGCAGCAGCCACAGCAGCAGCCGCAGTCGTTGCAGCAGCAACTGCTGCAGTTGTGGCGGCATCAGCAGCAGCAGCAGCAGCAGCTGTTATCAGGTGCCTTCCCAGCGTCTGTGCTGCGGCTCTTTGCTCGGCGTGACGAGCGCTTTGAAGGTTCCAGCCAAAAGGGCAGCAGCAAAGACAGCCGCATGCAGGCCTAACTCTAAAGCTCCAAAAGAAGAAAAGGCCAAAGGAAGGACTGCATGCGCTGCCGGCCTCGGGTCTTCCGCTGTAAAAAGGAGAAACAATGCAGCTGCTGCGCCTTGCTAAAGATACAAGATGCCGCATAAGGTGTACAAACACCGGAAACGGCCTAAAGGTCAGGGGACAGCAAAAGAAGTAATTTCTGCAGGGAAGGAGACGGAGGAGACACCTCTGAGGAAGGCTCAGCAGCCAGAGATCGACACTCTGGCAGCAAGAGAAGACACAAGAGGCTCCGGGAGATTGACGTGCTTTCTGCTGTCTGCTGGGGACAAAGAGGCACCCTCCACCTCCCGCTGACCACTTCCCCACACTGGCAGCGTGCTGTCTATGTTACACTCGTCCACTTGGAGCGTCTCGCTGAATCCTTCTCCCTCAGAGAAACTTTTCACAGCAGCCTGCTGCTCAGTCGCTGCCCCTTTCCCTCTTAACGCAGCGGGCCATTCCAGATGTCTCGGCTTGCGCTTTCAAGGAACCAACAAGTACGTACACCTGAGAACACAGGCGGCTTGGCTGTTGCGGAGGAACCCAACAGCAGCAGCAGCAGCTTCCTTCCAAGGATTGCATCCTCAAAGGGGAAGCAAACAAAAGGAAAGTGGCGAGTGCTTGCAGCCATAAGGCCAAGGCTTACACGGAACTCTCAAAGACGCCCTGCATTTGCCATTCTCTCTGCTCTGACGCTGACAGAGGCAACGATACTGCTGCTGCTGCTGCAGTGATCCTAGGGCGTGCACTGGTATTGGGATGTAGCGACCCTCTCAGAGTGGTCGGGGAAACTGCGAGGGCTGTTGCCAGTGGCATCCCTCTTATAACAAATTTACGGCTGTGTCTGCTTGGGGCCTTTGCTGGGCATTCAACGCTAGACGCAGTTTCAGAGTTGTTTGCGTCGCCTCACGTTAGATTCTGTCAAAAATACATATATAAAGCACAAAGAAAAACTAACAAGCAGAGCGTCTGTCTCGACCTGCCGCACCCTTCAGGTGGAGAGACACTCCAGCGTTTCCGGTGTCTCTCCTTGCCGTCAGCGTCGCCTACTGCCAGCTACAACTCCCGCTTCTCTTGCATGCGGATGCAAAGCCTAGTTATGTTAATGTGTGCCACACTCTTAACTTTTATCGCAGCATTGCTTTCAGTGCCGCTGAAGGTTTTTAACAGCCAGCCGGCAGCAGGCAAAGAGGTGACTTCGCACAGACAAAAGCTAGCGAGAGCCTGGAAGACACTTCTGGTGTATTTGGTAATTTAACTCGAGTGCTAGGTGTCTGTACACCGCAGCGATTTTGCTCTTAGCTCACTTCGGCGGGGTCCCCAGCCTAGCGTGCGCCTCTCTGCGTCACTTCCTTTAATATAGAATTCCCAAAGGCTTCCCCTTCAAAATAGCTCTTTAAAACCCACGCAAGTGCAGCAGCAAACGTCAATTTTCACACTTCAATAACACTAGGGAGCAGCAGCAGCCTCAGTACGCTTTACGAGCCAAGCCGCTGCCGACAGAGCCAAAAGGGGCCTTGGGACTGCCGGTCTCTCCTTCTCTGCGTATTTTCGAGTTTCTGTTTGTCTTTTGCAGCTTTCTTTTGTTTTTTAGGCACGAAAAGCAACGCAGCAAGAGTTGCGCCCAGAAAGACATTTCCAAGGCTGCCTGTTAAGGGTGCTGTCTGCTGAGCTGGCGCCTGCAGATGGGCCCCGGTGGAGCCGAAGAGGAACGCCGCGGGAGGCACAGCTACGCAATCGTCGCTTGAGAAATCCTGCTGCTCCTCTGCTCGCAACGCCAGCAACAGCTCCGCCAGCCGATCCCAGGGAATGCTCACCAACCCCACGCAGCAGCAGCAGCAGCAGCAGCAGTAGCAGCAGCAGCAGTAGTAGATGCTCACAGCCCCAGCAACTGATACAGCAGCAGCAGCAAGAGGAAGGACCTCATGCTCCAGCATAGGCAGGAGCCGGTGCTGCTGCTGCGCATGGTAAGCGGGAAGTGACAACGGCCCCTCGCGTTCTAACTGCTGCTGAAGATACCCCCCAATGGCGCAGCAGCAGCAGCAGCAGCAGGACTCCGTCCCCTCAAGTGTATGGCCATCTCCTGCAGCACACAGAAGCAGCAACAGTAACAACAACAGCTACGGTGTTGTCTCATCTCCAGCATTAACTTCTGCAGCTCAGGCCTTGGGACCCCCTGCATCAGCAGCACCAGCAGCAGCAGCAGCGACACCTGCGTCAACAGCAGCATCAAGATGGGCGTTTGCAGCAGCAGCGCTTGGCAGCGACAGCAGCAGCTCGGATGAGGGATGTTCTGCTGCGGTGTCTGCACACCCCAGCGGGAGGGGAACTCACAAGCCCATAAACGGAGCAGCAGCAGACGAAATCGTTGCTGCAGCGAGGCGCGCAGTGCTTGAGGATTCCGAAGACAGCGGAGATGAGGAATGGTTGCAGTGCGTCCAACGTCCTTTCTTTGAATCTTGCTGCAGCTTTTGCTGGTGCCGCCGCTGCTGCTTTTGCTGCAGCTGCTGCTGCTGCTTTTGCTGCCGCTCCCGCTGTTGTTGCTGCAGCTGCACAGTGGCTGCAGGAGGTGCCTAGCTTGCTGCTGCCTTAGCTGCGTTTGCTTCTCTACTTGCCTCGGTTGTTGCTGCTAGAGCCACTAATGCTGCTGGTGCTGCAGTTGCTGTTTTCGTGTGCTTCTTGCTGTGTTGCTGCTGCTACAGGGGGCTGCTGCAGACGGCAGCAGCAGCAGCACAGCAGAAGAATCCAGGCGTAACTCTGCCTGGTGCAGGAGAAGCCGGCAGCAGCAGCAGGAGTAATAGCAGCAGCAGCAGCAAAAGCAGCAGCAGCAAGCCACCGTCTCCCCGCCAGACCGCGTTCCCGCCTGCTGCTCCTACAGCAACGAGTGGCAGCAGCAGCAGCGGAAGCAGCACCGTCAACCGAGCGGTTGCACCACAGAATTTAGAGTTTGCAGCAGCAGCAGGATCTGCAGCAGCAGCAGCAGAAGGATCCGCATCAGCAGCAGCAGCACCTGCTGCAGCGCTTGAAGACTGGCTGCTGCCTACAGGCGTGGAGGATGGAGACGAAGGGCTTGCTGCCGAATGCATGCGGAGAAGAGCACTTTGGGGCCCCGAGGCTTTTGCCAAGAGGGGCGACTGGGCAGTTGCTGCAGCGCTGTGGGGCGCCTCAGCCCCTGCAGCAGCTGCAGCGCCAGCAGACTTGCTGAGGCCTCTCAGAGCGGCAGCACGCGAGCTCGCATTGCCCATCCCAAACGCCTTACAAACCACGCAGCAGCAACCCCTACAACCACCAGCAGAAACAGCAGCAGCAGCAGCAACAGCGGCAGCAGAAGCAGCAGAAGCGTCTCCGCCTGTGAGCGCAGGGCTCCACCCTTCCTGGGGCTTGCTCGCCCCCTGCAGCACGGGGTAAGCAAAGAGCCTTGTTGCTGGCAAGCAGTATGCTGCTGCTCCTGCCGCTGCTGCTGCTGCTGCCCTTGTGCCTTGTTCATGCCTCAGGCACTGGCTTGTTTTTCTGCGGTGTCTCTTGCAGTTTTGTGTCGCTGCAGCAGCAGACGCAGTCAGCAGGGATTGCCACGGCCTTCTGCAGGGGCCCCGGCTTTGTTGTAGTTGGGACATCCCGTGGCGCTTGCGTGCTCTCTCGTCTCCTCTCTTCTTCTGCTGCTTCTGCTGCAGCAGCAGCAGCAGCAGATACAGCAGCTGCAGCTAACGGCAGCGTCAGCACCGCAGCTGCGACTTTTCGCAGCGCTTTTGCTTCCTCGCGCTGTCTCCTCACCAGCAGCCTAGAATCGTCGCATGCGTTCCCACCGCCCAGGGAAGGCACTGGGGCGGTTGCTGCTGTCAGCTGCAGCCCCGATGGCTGTCTCCTCGTTGTTGCTTATAAGAGCGGCCTTGTGGCTTGGATGGCAGTTAGCTGCCCTCGCCAATCTGTCGAGACACCGCAGCAAACAGACCCACAAGAGCAGCAGCAGCAAGAAACGGACAAACCAGCACCGCAGCAGCAGCAGCAGCAACAACAGCAAGCCTTTTCCTTGCGGCTGCTTTGTCTAGCGCGCTCCCCTGTTGGTGGGTCGTCTGGAGGCCCCACGCAAAGCAGCGGAGGAAGCGGTGCAGCGCATGCAGATGCGGCTGGGGTATCTGGACAGCAGCGCAGCTGTATCTGTTCTTTGCGCCTCCTTGAGGGCAGCAGCAGCAGCAGCAGCAGCAGCAGCGGTCAAGCAGCAGCAGGCGGCAGCGGGGCTGCCAGCAGCGCCAGCAGCAACGCACGGGGACCGAGCCTCGGCGGAGGCATTGCTGCTGCTCTTGCTGCTGACGAGACTGGCTCCTTGCTGCTGCTGCGCCTACACCGCAGGCTGCTCGCTTACACAGCTGAGGAGCAGCTGCTTGCTACCGGCATTCGTGCCCTCGGTGAGCTCCATAGCTTTTTTCTACATTTGTTTGTTTGCTTGCTTCTTCTCTAGTTGTTCATTTATGTATTTATGTATTTATTCATGTATTTATTTATTTATTTATTTATTTATTTGTATGTTTATTTATGTATTTATGTATTCATGTATTTATGTATTTAAATATTTATTTGTCTATATATTTATTTAGCTGTGCTGACATACTTTATAAGGTCTTTGTGGCGCTGGTTTTCTGCGTTGTTCTGTGCCTCATTAGTCCGCAGATATTTACTCTCTGAGAATTGTGTAGGTCAAACTTTGCTGCTGCTGGTGCTGCTGTGTTTTGTTCTGCTGTAGGCGCGCTGCTGGACGTGCGGCCCATGCCCGTGCTGCCCCTGCTGTCAGTATGCAGCTGCGCAGCAGGGGAAACATTGCAGCAGCAGCAGCAGCAGCAGCAGCTACAGCAGCATGTCGCTGCAGTGGCCTGCAGCAACGCTGTCATTGTCTTAACAATCGACAGCAGCGCACGCCTTCTGCACCGTCTCGACGTAAGCTGCGCTGCAGCGGGAGCAGCAACCGCAGCAGGAGCAGCAACAGCAGCAGCAGCAGCAACAGCGGCTGACTGTCTCTGCTAGAGACTTTGTGTGTGGCTTGTGCAGCTCAGCGAGCAGCAGCAGCGGCAGCAGCAACAGCAGCAGCAAGCGTTGCAGCAGCAGACTCAGGTATTGAGGGACTTCCCGTGCATTTCTTGGCTGGCCAGCGGTGATCCAACGCGCCGTCTGTTTGACTCCCCTGTCCTCGCAGTGAGTGTTGTGTACATACACCCGACGCTTCCGCTGCAGCAGCAGAGGCCCGTGCGGGTTGCATTTGTTCCCCGCAAACCACACTTCACGTTACGCTGTTTTTTGTCTCCTGCTTTCCTTCTCTTTTTGCTCGCTTCTGAGTGCTGCTGGGGCTGCGGCTGTCTCCTGAGTGTCTTTTTCTCAGGTTGCTGCCTGCTCGCTTCTCTTTCTGCTGCAAATTCGCGGCAAAGACGTGCACCAGGTGTCTCCCTCTTTCGCCCTGTGTTCTACTGCACAGGTGGGCTGCAGCATCTACAGTACCAGCACCAGCAGTAGCACTCTACACCTGCACAATGTTTCTGTTTGCTATTGTTTTTGGACAGGCAGTGGAGGCGCTTGAAGACAGCGTCATTTGCGTGCTGCACTCGGCCTCAATCGTTACTCTCTATCAACTCATGGTACTTCCGCAACAGCAACAGCTGCAGCAGCAGACACTGCAGCTGCAGCTGCTGCAGCACATCGACGTAGATCACGTCAGGCCACTTTATTACAGTTTTTCTGATACCTCCCTCATCATGCAGCAGCAGCAGCAGCAGCAGCGGTTGCAGAGGCAGCAACAGGAGCAGCAGCAGCAGCGGTTGCAGAGGCAGCAACAGGAGCAGCAGCAGGTACGGCCGCGCATGTCTCCTTTTGCTTGTTTGGTGCTGTTTGCTGCTGCCGAAACAGAATGCTGCAGCACCAGGGTTTTTGTCTCTACACAAGAATGTCCAAGAGAAGTGTTGCTGCTGCTGCTGCTGCAGGCACCTGGTAGCGAGCTTGTCTCCTCGTCTGTCTCTTGCGGCGCCTCTCCGGCTCTTCGCTATGGAGAGCGTCTCGTCGCTTTGAGTTACGCGGGGACCCTGGCGGCTGCAAATACGGCTGTCTCCTCGACATGCGTGTCAGAGGATTTCGAATCGTTGAGGCAGATCTGCCTGCTGTACCACCAGCAACAGCAACAGCAGCAGCACCGGCTGCATGAACCTTGCTTCAACAGCTTCTGCTGCGTGTGTCTCTGTGCGGCGGCAGCTGCAGCGTCTAGGGGAGCTCTCCAGCTTACAGTTGCGGGCCTCGAGGCAAGCTGACTGTTTGTTGTGGTTACTACTGTTGTTGCTGCTGCTGCTGCTGCTGGATGCTGGTGCTGCTGTGGTGTTGCTGTTACTGTCTGGCTTGGATAGCCTAGGTGCTACTGATAGTGGGCGCGCCTCTGTCTCCTCTCTCTGCTATCTCTCTGTCACTTGTCTCTGCTCTCTGTCTTTTTCCTCATTCTGCTGTTTCTCTGTCTCCTCTCTCTGCTCTCTGTCTGTCTCCTCCCTCTGTCTCCTCTTTCTGCCATCTTACTGTCTCCTGCCTCTTTATATCTTGTCTGTCTCCTGTGTCTGCTATCTCTCTGTCACCTCTGTCTGCTGTTTTTGTGTCGCAGGGTATTTTGGTGATTGAGTTGCAAAGTCTTTTTTCTCTTATTGGTTTTGCTCTCTCCACAGGCCGTCAGGATTTGCCACTCGCTATTGCTGCAGCACCCCTCTGTGTGAGAATCACTGCTGCTGCTGCTGCTGCTGCTGCTGCTGCAGGCGTACTGCTGGTGAGGATGCTGCAGCTGCCATTGCGCGTTGCTGCAGAGATCCAACCGGTTGGTTGCTGCTGCTGCTGCTGCTGCTGCTGCTGCTGCTGCAGGGTTCTGTCCCCCCCCTCTTGTCTTTCCCCTCCAACCCAGCAGCGAGGAGACGCCTCGCAGAGACAGTGGCACCGCCGCTGCTTGCCTTCACAGCTGCATGCAGCAGCAGCAGCGTACCCCTTGCTCGTGAGGAGCCGCAGCAACAGCAGCAGCACCAGCTTGCTGCAGTGGGTTTGGCAACGGCAAGGGCCTTCTCGTGCTGTCTTGAGTTCTGCGAGTTGATGAAGGCCCCTGCGTTGCTGCCGCCGTTGGTGCTACAATGGCTGCTTGAGCAGCAGCAGCAGCAGCAGCAGCACCAGGTCGCCCGCAGCAAGAACAGCGCAGATGCCTCACTGCAACAGCAGCTTGTTTCTGCTGCTGCAGAGAAGAGTGCAGCGATTGTGTTTGCTTTAACAGCCAAAGAGCTCCTGCTGCAGCGGCTGCCTGCTGCGCATCTTCCTGATGGTTTGCTGCTGCGGCTGCTCGCTGCTCTTGAGGCGCAGTTGGAGACAGCCACTGCTTCAGCCTTCGAGCGCGATGTATGTACAGCAGAGGAAACGCACACTGCGGCAGCTGTTGCCGCCGCAGCTGTTTTAGGCCCAGACGCTGTGGATGAAGCCGCGCTCATCGCCTGGCTGGCTGCCCCCCCTGCAGCTGCAGCAGCAGCAGCAGCAACGGAGACAGCAAAAGCAGCGGAGACAGCAGCAGCAGCGTCGGAGACAGAGTACTGCTGTTTCTCAGCGTTCACACCCATCAAGGCAGCAGCAGCACAGGAGATGGCGTTTCCAGGTGTCTATACAATTGCGGATGGAGAGAGCAGCAGCAGCAAGGCCACCTCTGCAGCAGCAACAGAAGCAGTCGCAGAGGTGCAGCGCATCCGCCGGCTTCTGGAGTCGTTGCTACTGTGCCTGGTGCAGCAGCAGCAGCAGCTGGACATACATTCCATGACGCGTGTTGCCTGCGTGCATCGTCTCTGGACTGCAGCAACAACTCTGCTTTACCGAGGTGGGCCTTACTGCAGCTCCAGCTCAGCAACAGCAAGGCAGCAGCAGCAGCAGCCAGCTGCTTGTGCGTCTCTCTGTGCGTGCGCCTCGCAGGCTTTGCTGACGCCGTTGCGCCCCTAGAGTGGCTGATGGGCGAGCAGTTGCGCATACACCGCATCTTGCAGCAGCAGATAAAGCAGTTCTTGTGCAAGCCCTTAGAAACAGCAGCAGCAGCAGCAACGACGGATCCAGCAGCAGCAGCCACTGCTGCTGCTGTTACTTCTCTGCATGTGCTCCAGCCGTTCGTCTCCGAGGCAGACTGGCGTTTGCTGCAGCTGCAGTCCCTCATTTTTGGGTATCTCCAAAGTTTATTTTTGCAGAGGCAATTTCCGTTGCATGCGGAAACGACTCCAGAGCTTACCCCAGGAGCAGCAGTAGCAGCAGCAGGACCAGCAGCAGCAAATGCGTCGTCTACTGCGGAGAGCTTGCAGGGGCTGCAGAGAGTTTTGGAGTATATCTTCAGACGCCAGGGAACAGTAGAGGCTGCGCCCTTTCCCCTGCCGTTTCTAGCGCGCACGCCGCCTCTGTCAGAGCAGCAGCAACAGCAGCAGCCGCAACAGCAGCAACAGCAGCAACAGGAATGCCACTTTCAGGAGCCTCCCCCAGTGTTGCAGCGTTTGCTGCATCTTTCCGTCAGCAAGAGTTTTGCGGTGCTTAGTGACTTGCTGCTGCTGCCGCTGCCTCGCGTTGCGCTGCAGCAGCACGCAGAGACACTGCAAGGGGACCTGACAGCAAGAGGAGACTGCTGCTGTGAGGCTTGTCTGCTGCAGCTGCTGCTGCCTGGCATGGCTTCCACGCTGCTCGCGTTGCAGCAGCAACATCAGCAGCACTGCGATGCAGCAGACAAAGTAGCAGCTGCTGCAGCAGCTGTTGATACACTCAAGCAACAGAATGAAGCTTTCCAGGATTTGCTGGAGCAGCAGCGGCAGCAAATGCGACGCATGCATGCGGCGTTGTGGCAGCTCCTGGCTGTTGCTTCTGCATCGGCGCAGCAGCAGATAATTGAAGACAAGCTGCTGCTCCAGCAGCTGGCCAGTTTCCTTATTTCTGGGAAGCCCTGCAGTCTGCTGCTGCTGCGCATGTGCAGCAGCAGCAGCAGCAGCAGCAAGGACAGCAGCAGCGGCAGTAGCGGAGACACAGCAGTTGTTTTCTGCTGGAGTCGTGCTGTTGAGGAAACACTGGAGCGAGTGCTGCTGCACACAGTCTCTCCTGTAGCAGCAGAGACAGTCTCTAGCAACAGCAGCTGCTGCTGGGCTGCTTGGCAGCGAGAGGCTCTCATAGTCCGTCTCATAGAAAACGTCGCCGCCTCAGCAGCTTCCGCAGCAGCAGCAGCAGCAGCAACTGAAGATGCCCTGCTGCTTCAGGTGGCTACTGCAGTGTCTCCGCTGCAGCAGCAGCAGCAGCTGCTGTCAGCTAGCGGCTTTTACGTTGCAGCAGCGCGTCTTTTTGAGGTTGCCAGAGCCTACGACGACTTCCTCGGCTGCTGCCTTCTATCCCACACCCAGCAGCAGCAGCAGCAGCAGCAGCAGCAGCGCGTAGCAGATCGTTGCTGCACCTCTCCCAGTGTCTCTCTTTCTTGGCTCCCCAGCGGCCCCGTCGATGTTTTTGCTGAGATTCAAAGCCTGCTCGACAGCAGCAGCAACAACAACGACAGCAGCAACAGCAGCACCAGCAGCAGTTCATGGGCGTATTGGCGGCTGAGGCTGCTGGATCGAGCCGCCTTTGCACAGGCAGTCTGCCGCTTGCTGCCTCACCTCCTCTCTTTAGACAGACACCGCACGGGGTGTCTCCTCAGCGTGCTGCTGGAGGCCGGCGCCGCCGCTGCCAGACAACATGGGGACATTCCTGCTGCAGTGCAGCAGCAGCAGCACGCCTCTGCGCTGTTGCGGCTCCTAGATGGAAGCCCTGAGCTGCAGGTGCAACTTTTTGACAAACTTTTGCTGCCAGCAGACAGCAGCAGCAACGGCGGCGGGAGGGGCGCCTCAGCGTATTTCTCCTCCCAGCGGGCCTACGCCGAATTCCTCCTCGCTAAACTCCCACAGTAAGCACCAGCAGCAGCAACACACCTAGCAGCAGCAGCAGCACACCTAGCAGCAGCAGCAACAACAACACACCTAGCAGCAGCAGCAGCAACAGCGCATGCAGCACCATCGCCAGCAGCACAGGTAGCAGCAGCAGCAGCAGTACAGGTATATGTTAGCTGGTGGTTCTGGTTGGTTTTTCGTCTTAGGTACTTTTCGTTGCTTTGCTCGTCGGATCCTTCCCGGGCTGCCGCTACGCTGCAGCGTTTGCTGCCAGCAGATGCAAGTGTTCCCCGTCCCCTTTTGGAGTCTCTGCTGTTGATCTCCAAAACCCACAAGGCCGTTGAAGCCTCAGCCACTTTGCTGGAACTCAGCGGAGACGTGGAGGTAACATTCTCACAGATATCCTGACGGTGCCACCGCCAATACTCAGGGGCAGACAGAGACAGAGACAGGGACAGAGACTGAAACAGATAGAGACACAAACAAAGACAGAAACACAGAGAAAGGCAGTCAGGTGTGCAGTTGACGAGACAGACAAAGCAAGAGACGCAGCACGTTTCCAGGCCGAGGCAGCAAATGGCCTGTGCGGAGCAGAGACTGGAAATGAGGGAGACAAACAGCCTTTAGGGGAGATATAACGAGAGACAAACAGAAGACGTGCAGCTCTGCTCTCTCTGGTCTTTCTGTGTCTCAGGGCACTTTGTGTTTGTTGGAAAATTCCTTTAGCGAGTCTCTCAATTCTCTCTGCGCCGCCTTTAGCTCCGCCGAGTTTGCGGTGTCTCCTGTGCTGCGCTGTCTCCGCCGGCGGCTGGGGGGAACGGAGACGTTTCTTGCTGCTGGGCCTTTCAGCGGGGCCAAGGCTGCTCCTAGCATAGACGACCCTCTGCTGCGGTGTCTCCAGCAGGGCACAGCCGCAGGTCAGCTTTCTATTGCCACTGCAGCGCCGACTGCAGCAGCAGAAGGAGCCTGCTGGTGGGAAGACTTCGCGGAACTTGCTGAGGTCTTTCGGGTGCTGCATGCGGCGAAGCGCGTTTGCTGCAGCAGCGGACACTCGCTCACCCCCCGCAGGCAGCAGCAACTGTGGAGACACCTGGCGCAGCAGACGGTGGCGGCCTACGAGGCAAACCTAATGATCCAGCACTCGTTCGAGCAGCAGCAGCGGCAGCAGCAGCAAGAAAGATCTGCCAAGCAGCAGCAGGAAGCAGCAGCAGCAGCAGAACGGGTTCCCCCTGCTGTCGTTGCACGCACTCAGCAGCCGCTGCGGTGCTCCCTCTACACTCTGCTGTTGGGCGAGGTGCTTGCCTCCATCACGCGGTGCTACAGCAGCTGCACGAGCAGCAGCAGCAGCAGCAGCAGCATGGAAATGGAAGCGTGCTATCCCACAGAAGCTGCTGCTGCTGCTGCTGCTATTTATGATCTTACGGAGGCCCTCCCCAACGCGCACATCGCTGTGGTGAAACAAGCGCTTGTGCGTTCTTGCTGCATCCGCTGAGTTGCTGCTGCTGCTGCTTTTGTTTTATGGGTGGTGTCGCTGCTGCAGCTAAGCTGCTCTTGCAATCCCAGTGATGGTGCTGTAGATACACCGCAGCTGCTGCGTTGCTGACGGTGTATTTCTGCTGCTGCAGTGCTCATGAGCCTTTGTGTCAGAGTGGGAGGAGGGTCACTTCTTGTGTTCTCTGGTTCTCTTTTGCCTTTTATGGTTTTGTTTCTCGTTGCATGCGGGACTTCTCCTCAGGGCGAGCTGCTTTTGCAGATAGAGAGGGAACGTTCTTTCGTGGCCAGCGTCTCCGCCTCGGCAGCAGACGACAGCCACGCCCTCCTGCGATTGCTGGCTGACCAGCGCTGGAGAGCTCTGCCTGTGCGGCTCTCTGGCAGCGCGGGCAGGCGAGGGAGAAAAAGCTCTCTCTGCACTGCATGCGGCGGCCCGCTGCTGCTACCGCCACCAGGTGCTGCTGCTGCTGCTGGAAATAATAGCAGCAGCAGCAGCAACGGCAGCAACTGGTCCATTGCTGCTTTTCCCTGCTCGCACTTGTACCACAAGGCCTGTCTTTCAGGCTGCCTGCGGTGCCGCCTCTGTGCCTCATTTAAGAGGCCCCCCTTCAAACAAGGCAGCGGCAGCTCCTGAGCAAACAGTCAAACGCATTGAGACTGACATCCAAACCTCCTCTACATGCTGTAAGCTAATCTCCACGTACGGATGCATCTGCCTATAAGAAACGTGTAGTGCATACAGCCACACACGCACAATACTTATACTATGCATGTATATTTGTCTTGTACTTATTTACCACAAAACAATATAAGTACGGGAAACAAAAAAAAACCTGCAAGCAAACACCCTTTGCAGCAGGAGCTGTGATGATCACTTGTGACGGCGGCTCGAAGCTGCTGGGACATTCCAAGAAGGCTGAAAATAAACAAAGAAGGGGGAAGTAGTTTCTGCACCGTTTAAGAGCGGATGCGATGAGCTGACTGAGGAATCGTGCGGGTTTGCCAACAGGGTTGTCATTATGCGGGTTGGGTTTCATTTATTTCTTGCGTCCTCTTTCATTTCTTATAATAGACAGTTCTTGCACGTCTGGCGACAGTGTAGTTTATAAGCAAAAGGAGGATAAGCAGGAGCTAACAGAGCTGAAGGCTGCACCAGATGCAACAGCGGGAATGAGGCATCCGACAACACCCACTGCTGCTGTACATACAGTAGGGCTTCCTAACTGCAGAAATATCTGCAGCTTATGCTGCAAATACTCAGCTGTAGGTCTGCAGACACTAAACTGTAGGTGCAGAAGCAGCTTCTGCTGCAGATACAGTAGTGTTTTATGCCAAATGATACAGACGGGGGGGCGCAACGACGGGTCTGCAAATGCCGAAACTTGGGCTTCTAAATGACTAGAGAAAGTTAAAATTTAGGGTTTAAGGGACATCGGATGGCGGCCTCTACAGTGCCTGATATACAGGGCGTGTCGTCATCAACAACAAAGTACGAAGGCTCAGCAGCGAGTTGCCGCGGGGGCTCCCCGATTGTTGCTGCTGATGCTGTTGTTGTTGCTGTTCCTGTTGCTGCTGTTTCTGCTGCTGCTGCGGTTGCTCTTGCCGGAGCTGCCACTGTTGTTGCGGTGCAACTGCAGCAGAAGCGCTCCGGTCGTCATGCGTCTCTTGGCTTGCCTTAAATAGTTATGAGAGGAAAAGTTTGTTTTTCACGCCATGGGGAGAGTGGGTAGGGACCCTCTGAGGCCCCCGGTTTTTCCTGGCATGAGGAGACTAAGGAGACAAAATTAAGCTAGAAGCGCCCAAGCCTTGCAGCTTTGCTCTGTCACATTCGGCTGCCCAAACTGTATATACACTTTAGAGTATCCATAGATCGAAGTTTGGGGACGCTCTGGCCTTTGCATAACTGGTATTCGGGAGCAGTGAAGTGTATTCTTAAATATCGAGCTGTGAGCAGAGGCGTATGGCTATTAACCAAAAACGGCATCGACGGCCACAGTTTTCTGTCTAACCTTTCTGGACGTGATAAATCAATTAAACCTAAAATTCAAAAAAACATAACGCTAGGATTTATTCTAGCATCCTCAAGTGCATCAGCTGGAGCATGTTTTCTGGAGCACAAACGATCTTCGGGTAATTGCTGTCGGGTGTTTGTCAGTATCTTGGGGTGTTAGCGGCAGCCCTCTCCCTCTTTCATTCTCTGGCAAACACTTTTTTCTCCAGAGTCGCTTGCAAGAGTTCGCCTGTTGGGAGATGAAGCAAAAGCGAGGCGAGAAAATAGAGAGAGGGCACGGCTAATGTTGCGTTTTTGTCTTGTAATAATCTTTACTGGTCCTTCGGAACAAGCTCAGAGACACTTCTGTTGTATCCCAACTGCACAGTGTCCAGTGACGAAGGACTATTAAGTCAGCAGAGCTCCTCAATTTGCCAAGTGTGGGGAAAATTAGGGAGTATTGTCACACCAGTGGAATACTCGAGTTTATTTTGTGTGCTCCGGCCATCCCAAACCACTCCTGCATCGCATGGGGGTGAACTTTTGCCTTTGCCTCACGTCGAAAGATTATCGCTCATGTCAAATCCGCTGCTGTGATGCTGCCTGCTTTCTTCTTTTCTTGGTATGTTTTTGCCGTGGTGCATCCTTATTATTTCCAGTCTTTTGCGGAGAGGTTTGTTGCCGTATTACAAATGATCGAATTCGCTGATAAAGCAACCTGTCATGGCCTGGCCGCTTGAGACGCGCACTTTCCCTACACGAATTGCAGCTCTGCAAGCAGCGACGGACTTCTCATGCCGCCCTGGGGGACCCCTTTGGGTCGTCCGTTGTGCGTTGGGCCGCTGACAGAGATAAGCAAATGTTCTTCAACCTTCTGATATTGGAAACCTGCACGGGTTTTGTTCTGCTGGAACAGATGGGACCCCTGGCATAACCCTTAATGGAGCGTACCTAATTCCGCCTTTTGCAAGAGCACATCAGGCAGATTTGGGACATTCCTTAAACATTGTGGCTTTTGACAACGTTGGTTAGCTGAAGCACAACGGCCTCGTTCTCCTCATGTAATTAAAGGGTTTATGGCGTATCTGTGTCCCTCCCTTTCTTTTGTTTCGGCAGTCAGTATCCCCTACCAATTCCATAACCATCCCGCCTTTGGTCATATGGATACAACCAAGTCCTACATGGGCCGCTCGCGTATGTTCTATTGGCGTGGTATCCGTGAGTATACACCAGTACATGTGCAGCCATGCCCTTACTGCAAAAGCTCGAAGGGGCTTTTGCAGAGAGTCCAGCTGGTTTGCTGCAGCCTTTGTGCATACAAACGCGGAGACTGGCGGTTATCTCTTTCGGTTTTAATGTCCACTATAGGCAGCGACAATATTAGGACTAAAGTTGATGCGTTAAGTAAGATGGCGCGCGCTATTTCCACTTCAACGGCCGTATTCTGGGTGCACATCGTCACACTGGTGGCCGATAGGATGGTGCTCTATCACAGCATCCCACAAGTGATTATTTAAAACAGAGATTTACGATTCGTGTTGAAGTTTTTGGAAAATGGCTTGTTGACAGTTTGGCAATAAATAAGCCCTCTCCAGTACGTGGCACCCACAGTCCGATGGGCAGTCGGTGCCTGCAAATCAATCTATCTAGCAATCCTGCGCAGGTACATCCAGACCGATGAGGCTAACTTTATAGCCTGCCCTTGGGCCAGCACACATCTGTCCACCTCATTCATCTGCCGGATTGTCTCCTTTTGAGGTAATTGTTGGCAAGAATACCCAAAGTGCCCAGGATCGCGTTGCTGTTGATCGTCTTCCATACATCTTTCGACCCCAATGGCCAAGGCCTTCCGGCTGTTTGTGGACTCTGCCAGAGCTCACCTAGCCCATGCACAATTCATGAAAAAAACGGTAAGCTGATGCAGGCCGTTGCTCCGTAGAGTTCCAGCCTGGTGATTGGCTATGGTTTTCCACAAGGTACATGAATCCTGTAACGCCTGTACTTTTAACCCTCTGCGTAAAGGCCCAAAATACTAGCACAAAACTATCACCTAAGAGCACGTTGTCCCCAAATAAGCCTGTATTACACTGGCTTGCCTCTCTGAGGCTATGCCAGCCTGCGCACAGCCAAATGGCAAGGGGATGCTTCCAAGGTGCAGGCGAGCTGCACATTGGGCACTCTCACGCATGCCAGTAAACAATCCGAGGATCTGGGTTACTGCTCTTCACATACACAAGCATTGTAGGACATAGTGCGGGATTTAAACTTTATTTGTTAGCCTTAATAATGAACACCCAGGCAAGCCCAGGGTGAAATCCATTTGGCTCTATAGACACCCCAAGCACCAAACAGTCATCTTCACTAAACTGCTATACAAGCCTCTGCAAGCCTTTCCAAATCAGAGCGCATGCAACAATGCCATATTTTTCTTCACTTAACAAATGCTCAACATTCCGACAAGTTTTTAATGCCCTTCATTCGAATGGACCTCCATGGTCTCTCGTATTTAAGGCCTCTGAGGCTCACGACACTTTTACGGTCCTCCAGTATGTTGACTAGGGTGTGACGATTACTTTTAGATTGTTTAGTATTTTAGCCCTGCTGAGGGTTTTACGAGACTTGTCGAAATTTTGCATAGGGCTTAACCTTGGAGAAAACGTGGAGCGCGATTAGAGTTCACTACGTCAACTCTTCCGCTCACAGATAATCCAAGACATTAATTAGGACAATTCTACGTGACAGCGAATAAGCAAACACTGCATTATCGAACACAGGCATTACATGATACAGTATCACGAGGATGTGCCGAGCTTCAGCACAAGTTTCTCGGACCTTTTTCAGTCGTAGGAGGTATTGGCGCAACAGCTTCCGTACAACTCCATCTATGCATACAACGGCAGTTTGTGAGATGAAGGTGCTTCGTACTGCGGTCAGTTTCCTTAAGCCGAGTTGGCATCTCTACCGTTTCTGACGCATGCGGGTATTTGTTTTACAGGGCTGGACAGATCTAAGATGCCCGCTTGTGTGTTGATAAGCAGCTAACACCTGGGTGCTTGCTCCAGCTGTACCTTCACCCATACGTTCCGCACAATGGCATGCAGCACAACTGGCTAGCCAGAGCCAGCTGCACGCTGCCACACTCCATCACCCCCCACACACCAAGCCTCAGGCTGACCTGTGGCTCGGAGAAAGGAGAGAGAAACACATGGGCTGAAACGACTCTCTTTAATGGGCCGTCAAATGGCTTATTCTAATACTTTCTGGTCTCAGCCCATGCGAAACCACTCATACATCCAGCAGTTTTGCGTATATACAGTCAAATATTCGGTGGAGTTTCGGGGTACAATGAACGTTCTTGAATACCAAATTTATAGCATTGTTTATTATTAAAGTTTAACAATATTTGCTTTTCAGATCGGTTTCTACTTGCTGTCCTACATGCACTTCGGGTAGTGCTCCTCCAGCTCTTCACCTGTGGTCGCTTTGTAGAGAAATAGCAGCATGGGGCTGCGGGGCCCAGCACCAGCAGGCCTGGAGATGCTGGGAAAAAAGAAAAAGAAAAAAATCCAGTGGAGAGACACTGCAACATCTAGAGGGTTTTCTGTTTTTCCCGTCGCTGCAAACCCTCGGGGCATCAAAACTGCCTTTTCTGCTGTCGGCGTGACTCTGCGCTTCGGGATCCTGCTCGTGTTGCCGCAGGACCGTTCAAATATATTATCATTTCATTTGATGTTATTATTCAGCACCCAATGGAAGCAACTTTTTCAAGAAGTGAGCGTTCGTGCCGACACTGTTGACTGCGGACACAGCTGGCAGTGTACAGACACCCCAACTCCATCTACCAGGTTGGCGATTTCTCCCCGATTTGTGGGCCGCGACATCACTACTGCAAGTGGAAATTAAGACAGCTATAGCAGCAACAGCAAGCAGCTGTTCTTTTCGTTTGCTTTCGAACGGCTCGCACAGTGGCGTGTCTTCTTATCATTTGATGTTAAGCGCATTCGCGTGAGGGCGGAGGGGGCGATGCTGCAGCAACAGCATCACTGTCTCTAGCAGGAGCAGCAAAAGCAGCGATTGGTGCTTCCTAGGACGCATATCAGAAACATGGAGGGTAACAAAGACGAGGCGGCAAAATGCGTCGCTTTGGCGAAGAAGGCGATGCTCGCTGGGGACTTCTCTAGGGTACGCCTCTTGCCTGTTGCCTCTTTCGTCCTTCTTTTTTTCTTTATGCTTCAAGGCCGCAATTACTGCTGCGCTTGTGCTGCCGTTGTTACAGCAGCCGCATGCAAAGCTGTGCGTTCGTCTGTGCAGGCGCAGCGTCTGATAGACAAGGCCCAGCGGATGTTCCCCTCAGCAGAGGGCGAGGCTCTTGCTGATGCGTGTGCCCACAAGCTTTACTCAGCGAATGCCGCCACAAACGCCACAGAGGAGGCATCCTCGTGCGGGCAAAGCAGGAGCTCCTTCGCATCCCACCGGCAGGGCCCCCGGCAACGAAGGGCCTCCCCTACTGCAGGCCATCCCCGCGTTGCAGCAGCAGCAGCAGCAGCAGCAGGCCCGCGTCTTACCCGATCTTGCAGCGGTGCTGCATCGGGGACAACGTCATCTGCTGGACCTGCGCATACACCTGAGCAGGCCAGGCTGTGTGAGGTGGTGCTGAAGGAGACGTGCTACTACAGCACCCTTGGCGTTCCTAAGGATGCATCTGAGGAGACGATTCGAAAGGCCTACCGTCGGGTGTGTTTTCTTTCGGCTTGCTGGCTCTAGGGTTTAGGGTCTGAGGCTGAGCCTCAGTGGTAATGGTTTAGTGTTTGTGTCTTTTGCACGCAGTTGGCCCTTCTGCTGCATCCTGATAAAAACAAGGCCCCCAAGGCAGAAGACGCATTCAAAAAGGTAAGAGGCATCTGCGCGGCGTTTCTTTTCTGTCTCATTGTCTGTTATCTCTCTGTCACATCTGCCAGTGACCCACCCATTGTCTCTCTTCTTGTTCTCCTCTGTCCCCTCCTCATTTGTCTGTCTCTCCGTCTGTCTCTACTTTTGTCTTTCCGTCTGTCTCTCCATCTGTCCTTTTCATCTTGTGTTGTCCTCTCTGCTCAGGTCAGCAGAGTGTCGAGCACTTTGTTGGATCCTCAAGAAAGGAGGGTTTACGATTTGGGCGGCGCCCAGGCGGTGGAGGGGAGGGCCAACCCCCCCGCCTACCGCAGCGGGGCCCATCAGCCGGACATTATGACGGCAGAGGTGAGCGCGAGGCCCCCCGATTTTCCCTCGGTCTGCCAGCTTTCAGGAAGCTTGCTGCTGCTAATGCCGCTGCTGCTAGTGCTGCTTCTAATGCTGCTGCGCTTGTGCTGTTGCTTCGCAGGATCTATTCCGCGTTCTCTTCGGACAGAGCCTGCGAGATGGCGGCCGGGGCCCCAATGCCAGGGGTCCCCGCTCACAGCAGCAGCACCAGGAGTGAGCTGTACAGACACTTCACTGATTATTTCCCCGTTTAGGGGTTTAGGATTTAGGGTTTAGGTTTTTTGGTTTCCTGCTAATGCCCGAGGCGCTGAGGTTTGGCTATGTGTGCTGCAGAAACGGCTTCCACTCACTTGTTCAGGTGGGATGCTTTTTGTTTATAGAGAAGAAGTTTCAAATGTTTGTTTTTTGTCTTTCCTGTTTTGTTTGTTTGTCTTCGCCACGATCCTTCTGATGTCTGTACACCCGCCATGTGCGTTTCAGTTCCTTCCGATGCTTCTTCTCTTCCTGATGATGCTTTTGTTCAACATGATGCCGCAAGACGGAAACCCGCCGGTTCGGATTGCTGCAATCTGTGCTGCCCTTTCCCCTCTCCCCTTCCTCTAGTGCCTTGGGTGTAAGTGGGCTGGCAATAAAAGAAAGTGTTTTGCTGCTGCTGGTGTTGCTGTTTGTGTGTCTCTTTCGCTCTCTTGCAGCCTGTCTATTACTCCTTCCGACAGAGCCGAGAGTTTCCTGTGCCCCGCACCACTCAGATGCATTCCGTGCGGTACTTCGTGGGCAACGGATTTATGCAGGAGATTCTCCCACAGCCAGAGAAAGTCAGAGAGGTGAGGCTCCCCTTACTCTTTACTCTACTAGCTCAACATGTTGTGTATTGACAAGAGGGGGCAAACTATTTCATGGAGAAATAAAAAGATATTTAATAAATAAATAGGTATTTAATAGAGGAATAAAGAGACGTTGTGCCCACAACGTCTGCTGTGGCGGGGCGCACAGGCAGCTGGTTGCTGACTCTGGCGTTTCACGATTGTTTTAGGGTTGTTTTGGGTTTCTAATTTATCCTATATATGAAGACATGGAAGACACCGCCTGGTGCATGTTGCTATCTGTTTCTCTCTCATCTTTTTGTTGTTTGAATTTCTTTTTCGTGTTTTTTGCAGTTGGAAAGAAAAGTAGAGGTGCGGCATTACCAAGGAATCTGCACTTCGGAAAACGACCGACTGAATCGCGACCTGACCTCTGCGCATTATCACATGGCATCAAGTAAGCTGCGGTGTATGGACATCCTTAAGCTATTACGCAGAATGTAGAAGCAACGACAGAAAGCAGCAGTTCCCCGCTGTTCCCAGATTGTAGTTTTGTTGGTCTCGCATTTCAGTTGGGGCTTTTTTGCCGTCTGCATGCAGACGAATCGATCAAGCGCCTCCTCGACCGGCCGCGGCCTGGCTGCATGAAGCTCGAGTTGCTGAAGGTTCGCCTCTTTGGAGCTTCCCGTTTCATCGCGAAAGCACTCTGTGTTGCTTAGCGTAGCTCCCTTCTTTAACAGCTGCTGGCGATTTCTAGAGAAAGCTTGCAGGTGATCTCTTCAGGGGGGGTTGACGTCTGTGCTGCGCTGTGCTGTTTCTGTGGTGCTGCGGCGCAGCGGGCTTCTGGGAGTGTAACGTCAGATAGCCAAGCGTTGTAGCGCCCGCAATTTGCATGCAGCCCCATTCGGGTAGAGACATCGCAGCTGGAAGGAGGGTAGCATTGGGGCTTGTTGGCGCAGGGTTGCGCCTGCTTTTTGGAGGCTAATCGCGAGTCAGATGTGCTGGATGTGCACCTGCAAGGCACTTGTATGTCATATCTGTTCATGAATAGCAGAACGCGGATTCCCTGTAAACCATGAGAGGGCCGCAGCCGCAATGGCTTGTGGGGCAGAGAGGAAACGGACAGACAGTCATTATAGGGGCAGAAAGAGGATGCAGGCAGGCAGCTTCCTGGTGTTGTTTCAGATGCAGCTAGCTGCTACCACCGATGCGTGCTGCCGCGCATACCCTTCCCCGCACCTGTCCCTGCAGCACCCCGCCGTCCTTCTTCCCCCAAAGAGCGGTCAGCAGCGTTTTCTTGCTGCCACAGCCGCAATGCCAGCGTGCAGCTTGACACTTGAAGAATATTTGAGGCTGGAAAAGGCCCTTCTTTGTGGCAGCTCCCAACATGCGTGCGTCACTTTCTAACGAAAAACAGCCCCGGAGTTTGGGCATCGCGAGATGCCCAAGTGAAGAGTTTGCACTTTGCACGGACGAGGCGACAAATTCAAAACAACTTGTGACTTACTGGCGTTTTCAGCTGTTTTACGTCGTTTCTCTTTTTACCAAAATAAGTCGAAAAGACTGAAGAATATACAGAATCTTTCTAGTCGCACTTTCTGATGCACTACAGTGTCTCGCTAACTCATCTGCTTAACGAATCTCCACAAGGGCGGAACTTACGGAATTGCTACAAAATACACAAATGTTAAACTGGAGAGATTGTTCCAAAATACATAAATGTTAGGTAAATGTTAAAACACAGAAAATGCGTTTTGTGTCGCGATCTCCGCATCAGCCCGCCAGATCTCACCCTTGACGCTTCCATTCGATTTTGCCCAATTTTGACAACTTGTGATTTCCCCATAAAGAATTCCATCTGCCGCGTTGTATGCGTGAGGAAAAGCAGCCCGTAGGCCACACAATTGAAGCCTCAGCAACAGAATTTGCACTTGAAGCCTCAGCAGCAAAATTATTCGCACCCTAAACCGAAACGCCTGGCCGTGCCGCTTCCCTAAGAGTGGCTGGCCATAAGGGAGGGAAGTTAATACGCGGAAAACTTGGAACGAATTCGCTGCAGCAAGTCATTTTCTGCCGGAATGATTAGCTGATGGGCGTACATGCAGAGAGAGGAGGGGAGGAGGAGGGAGCTGTTTGTGTAGCCAGGCAGCTGCTGCTTCATTTGCTTTGCAGCTCTTGATGCTGCATTGAAACTGATTCGTTCTAACTGCCTGAGGCGTCGCGTCACTCCACGATCATCGAAATAGTTTTACGCGCAGACTTCACGTGCATCTGTACCTTCTGTTATCCCAAGTGGTCCGCTCACATTGTGTGCAGCGAGTGCTGGATCGGCCTGGCAAACGACAACAGCTGGTAGCTTCCTGTGCCCAAAAGTAATAATAAAGATAAAAGAGGAAAATGAGGCAACTCTTCAGCTCCTCCTTAATGCGACAATGCAAAAAAGGCCGACGGTTTTGCGTGGTGCCGGCAAACGTCCCAAACCCTCCAATCCACATGAGGCTTTCCAGAAGAAGTGCCAGTCGATGTGAGGGGGTTCAGTTGACTTGTAGACTCCATGAGGCTTAAACAAATGCACTATTGGACATTTAAGCCCTACATTGAGAGTGTTTACTGCTAAAACAGCCAGGATTAAACAGGCTAAAAACCCTGCTTAAAACATCATCTACAGTGCCGCACATACGCTGGTTGTTGTTGTTACTGTCGTTGCTGCTATTTTTGCTGTTTTTGCTGTTGTCGTTGTTGTTGTTACTGTCGTTACTGTTGTTACTGTTGTTGCTGCTGTTGCTGCTGTTTTTTTTGTTTTTGTTGTTACTGTTGTTGCTGCTGGTGTTTTTGTTGTTTTTGTTGTTACCGTTGTTGCTGTTGTTGTTGTTGTTGCTGTTATTGTTGTTGTTGTTGTTGTTGTTGTTGTTACTGTTGTTGTTGTTGTTCTTATATTTCTTCCGTTTAATTTCCACTCATATTTTTTTCTGCGAATCTTTGGCCGAGCCTTGCAGAGAATTCCATGAATTTCTTGACACACGAGGTAATGCAAGTTTTCTCCCCATTATCAAGATCTTTGGATCTAAATTCCCTGACGCATTCGTTGAAGCATCTCTCAACAAGAGAATTATAAGTGTCCATGCTGTCTTTAAGCTGCAGACGGTTCAACTCATTCATTACTGCCGTCCTGTCCTTTGCAGGCAGCTGCTCTAGCCCAGGGATGCCTGGCATGCTCGCCATTGTTTGGGTAAACAGAATAAGACAAACAATAATATACTCTTAAGACTCCAAAAAAATCTGAATCTACTAACAGAAAAGGCAATGCTTCGTCCTCGAAAAACCGTAGGTAATAAACGGCAAATGCGACTGCACTGAGAACGGGGCAAAGAAAGGAGGGGCGAGAGGCTCGGCTTATGGACAGAGTTATGTATATTGCTTTAAGGTTTGCAAAAGAAAATAAAAGCAAAAATTTCCTTTTTTTGAGGGTTTTTCTTGAGAGCTTTATTGCTCTCTTGTTGTACAGCACAGAAGTTGAGGCTGCCTCATACAGCCCCGAACTCCTCGTTCAAGTGACAGACAACTCCCGGCTGCCATTGGCATTTTCTTTCTAATGTTTATTTTAAGTGTAAATACAAAGCGGTATTTCTCTTGGTTTTTGCATTTTGAATTTTCAAGGGCTTCCAGAGAAGCTCCAATTGTTGGGCTCCCTCATCTCCGCATCTCTCACCAGCAAACCAAACAATCTCGGAAAGAAATAGAGGGAGAAAAAAAGGAATGCGACTCGAATGTTAATTAGTTTATGTTTGTTGCAGCTTCTTCTCTCTCCCCTTTAATTTATTTTTCTTGTTTTTTTTCAGTGCAGAGGAAATGACAGGCCAGCAGGCGACGTCCCCGCGCAAAGGCAAGGAGGCTCCCGGCGGGCAGCGAGCCCCCGGAGAAAGCCCCTTGCAGGGCCAGAGCAGTTCCCCTGAGGCGGTCTCTGCCTCTAGAGAAGCAGAGCACGACAGTACTCAAACCCCAGTTGGAAAAGAGGCAACAGCATCGGAGAAGAATGCAGCAGACACCAAAGGGACAGACAGCAACCCCGAATCCTCTTTGAAGCAGCGAGTGGCTGTTCGGTTTATGCAGGGCAGGCGAGGGGTGCAGGAAGACAGACACGTTGTTGTCTCTGACTTGAGGGACCTGGCAGAGTCCGAAGCAAAGCAGGAAATCGACTCATGGGGGGCCTCTCCTGGTGGGTATTAATGCCTCCTTTTTTATCTTTGTCTCATTCTGATTATTTGTCTGTTTGCTTCCTCATCTTTCCTCCGTATGTTGCTGCCGACTTCTTTTTCTTTGTCTCATTCCGTCTATTTGTTTGATTAATTTCTCGTCTTTCTGCTGTCTGTTGCTGCCGTTTGTTTCTGCAGCTTCTCTTGTGGCTCTTTTTGACGGGCACCGAGGGATTGCCTGCTCCGACTTTTGCGCCTCAACTTTCCCGGCCAAGTTGGTGGATTTGTTGAGTAGGAAACTGCCGGGGCAAACAGAAACAAAACAGGGAAAAGATCCTCTTCCTCCTCTTAAGAGCTCAGAAACGCAGGGGCCTCAGGACTGCCAAAAAGCCCTCGAGGGTGGAAATGCGGCCAAGGAATTATCTGCACGGATTCCTCTCTCCGCCGCCTCCTTCACGAGCCCCGCTCCCCAGGAGCCCCCCATTGATGCTTGTTGCTGCGGGGCCCTGAGGGCCCTGCTGCCGTCTCTGCCTTGGGGTCTGCAGCGTTTGCTGCCGTCTTTATATCACCGTTTGTTTTCGAGTTTCAAGCAGACAGACAAAGAATTTATCGCTAAATATAAAGTAAAGGCGACAGCAGGATGCACGGCCGTCGCCATGCTGACCCTCGGCAGGCTGGGGGTCGTCTGCTGGGTCGGCGACTCCCGTGCTGTTGCTGGGGTGCGGAGGGCCCCCGCTGCGTCGGGGCGAGAGGTTCCCGAGGGGCCCCTTGCAGGGAAGAAGCCTGGGGGAGACTTTGTGGCCGTGAGGCTTACAGAAGACCACAAACCCAACAGGCCAGACGAGCAGACGAGAATCGAAAAGGCAGGGGGCCTCGTGCTGACGGTGGGGGGAGTGGCGCGGGTCGCTCCCTCGGATTTCCAGGCAAGCAGCCTTAAGGCTCCTCCCTGAATGCAGGCCAGCGAATTCTGTTGGGGCCCCTTGCGGGCCGAGAGGCAGCAGCGCCCATGGGCCTCTGCTTGCTGCTGCTGCTGCCTGCAGGAGAGGACGAAGCGAATGAAACACGAGCAGTGCACGCTGGGCGGAGCCACACAGCTGCCCTCAACCCTCCTGGCGGGTGCGGCAAACACAAACCCAAACAGAAAACAAGCGCTGGCAAAGCCGAAGGAAGGGAGTTGGAGTTGGGATCGGTTTTCAGGGTTTAGTTATTAGCATGGAAAGACGCTGGGGGTGCAGGCTCTCTTCCTTCTGTGGTGGTTATGCCTTGTCTCATTTTTTTGCAGTGTCTCGATCATTTGGAGACAGAGATCTGAAGTCTGAAGGATTGGTCTCTGTCACCCCTGAAGCGGTTTTGGTGCCTCTCACTTCGGACTTGCGGTTCGTTGTGCTCGCGTGTGACGGAGTGTGGGACGCCTTGAGCGACCAGGCAAGACGAACGCGCCTCTGAGTGTTTGTGCTGCCCTTCTCACTGAAAGTGTCTTTCTCCTCCTACCCTTTAGTACTTACTCCTCGCGGAGACAGACAGACAGACAGACAGACAGACAGACAGACTGGCATCAAGGGGCATTGTGGTATTATTTATGTTTGTCTTTTCTCTGGAGAAAAAACTTGCAGCTCATCTGCTAGAATATTTTATTGGCTACGTTATGTAGGGTGAGCTGTGCCTGCAGGAAGCGGTGGACATCATCTCGGCACATCTGCATGACCCTGACGAGGCGACGAGCAAGGTGGTAAAGGCTGCCTTTGACAGAGGGAGCCAAGTGAGCTCTTTTTGCTTCTTTTGCTGTTTCTTTTTTGCTTTTTTTGCTGCTTCTTTGCACGCAAGACAAATATCGACTTGTCTGAAAATGCGGCATTTCAAACAAGTGGAATTTTGCTGGCGTTGGTTGGTTGGCCTGCAGGACAATCTCACGGCCATTCTTGTCGTCTTTGATTCCCATGAAGCATCTGCTGCTGCTGCCTCCTGATGAGTCCTGGCTGCAGCCCTGGCCTCGTGATGAGGCCTTTTGGGTGCTGCTCCTGCCTTGTTATGTTTTTGGCTGCAGCCCTGGCCTCATGCTGAGGCCATCTGGCTGCAGCCGTTGTCCCTGCAGCAACACGAACACCTCCATAATTCGAAAGTGTCCTCGCCGTGCCTCCTCCCCCGTGGGGCCGCACCAGTGGGGTGTCTTGTGTCTATTTGTATCTGCGAGGGGCGGCCTCTGCTAGTCGGCAGTGCGTTTTGTTGAAAGATTCTCCTGCATGACTTATTCCTCTTGGCTAAAAATACTTTTTCCATTATTTTTGTCACCGCGCGTTTCTTACGGGTGGGGGAAAGGAGCTGCTAGAGGGGAGATCGAAGCACAGCCACTAACTAGACCGCACCTGCGTTGTTTAGGTGTACCGACAGTTACATAAAGAGGATCTGTGAGCATATAAAGCTATCGAGGTAACTAGGGTAGGTATGTCTCTGTCCGCAAATTCCCGTGTGAATAGCTCTAGCTGACATATCCGGCTGAAAATAGAGCTAGCTAGCAGGCTAGCCACCAGCACTGGCGCCTACGGGCAGCTAGCTAACTGTCTGTCACCCGTCAGCTAGGCGAGTCGGCTGTCTGCTTAGCCGCTGCAAGTGTGCGGCCAAGGCAGCCCTTAAACGCGAGACGGCGAGAGGCCTTGGTGTCGAATAGCGACGAGGTAGAAGACTTAAGTTGGAAAGAGATTTCAAAAACCCAGAAAGCTTTCTGGTTTTGTCCCTTTGCTGTTCAGACGAGTGAACTGCCAGCCAGTCGGCTAGTAAAAGCGTCCCTCGGAGTGCATCGTCTCTCTCCCCTACGCGTCCTCTCTACCTGCCTCTAGGGAGGCCACACAAATACAAACAAAACCTGCTGTGCTACTAGAGACTCTGTGGCGGCCTTGCAACAAGGGCTGGTACCGTGCTACGAGGGGAGGCCGCAATTTCTCCTGCTGCCGTCGGCCCTCTCTAAAGCGAATGAACGCGCAGGGCAGCTGCAAGCTAACAACTGCTCTCTATGCAAAGAAGAAGGGTGGGGTTGTTGTGCTGTGCCCACAGCAACCCCACCCTTCTCCTTTACGTGTCTGTTGGACTGTCAGCATCGGGGAGAGGGAGCAGCTGCAACAATAATGCGAGGGTTTCCAGCGCCCCCCTGCCTACTAAGGGCCCCAACCCACACCTCTTCTGTGCCCGCCTCCTTTGCGGGGCCCCCCTTCTCTCTGATCCCGTCTGGACTGTATCCCCTCTGCCTCTGCCTCTCTTCTTACTGGTGCGCCTCTGCTGCTGCTGCATGCATCGCATTGCTGACTTCAGCCCCACCCTCCGGGGCAGACTGCAGCGCGTCTACTGCACAAGAGCAAGCCAACGAGTCCGTGGGGGTCGCCCCAGCATCAGCAGCCTCCTCTCCGCTGCTATTCTCATTAGCTGCATGCGCTAGGGTGTCTCTACACACCAACTGCCTCTGCGTTGCGGCGCTGCTCTCCCCCTCAGACTGCACAGGATTCGTGGCAGACAGAGTAGTAGGGCCTACAGAGGGCTCCGGATTCTCGCTGGGGGCCCCCAGTTTCTCTGGCGACGCCCAGCTGGAACCCCCTGCGTCTGAACCCTTTGCAGTGGAGGCCCCTCCTGTGCCCTGCTCTACGGCAGCACGCAACCGCTTAAGGGGAGGCGGCACAACGACAGGGGCCCTGCGGCCCTTCGGGGCTGAAGGCCCCGCGGCCCGCTTGGGCGCCATGGGGGGCCCCCGGTCAGCAGCATCAGATGGTGCCGACTTCGACACACCCTGTGAAGGCTTTGCAGCTAACAGGACTCCTGTAGCTGCTGTTGCTGCTGCTGTTGCTGTTGCTGCTGGTGTTGCTGTTGCTGCTGCTGCTGCTGCTGTTGCTGTTGCTGCTGTTGCCTCCGCCAGAGTAGAAGCCGCAGTTGTTCCTCCTGGATGATCTGTCGCTGTTGGATGTTTCTCGCTTGCAGTGGGCAAAGCATGTGACCTTGTTGCTGTTGGCGCATTTTGTGTTTCGTGTTCGCCCGAGCTGCTTCTGCCGTCGCTATCGTGAGAGCTGCGGCCTTTGCTGGCGCAGCTGGCGGGTGTCTTTGTGCCCTCGAGGTTTGGCCCCCTGAAGACAATCCCTGCACGCTTCAGGGCCTTCAACTGGAGACGGCGGACATGGTTGAACTGCTCCTCAGAGAGAAAAGGCAGAATCGCAGTGTACCCTAAAAAGGGGTTTCGGGGGTTTAGGGGACGCCCTGGAAGTGGGAGAGGCTTAGGGCCTCCTCCTGCTGTTGTTGCTGCGCCTTGCTGCTGCTGCTGCTGCTGCTGCTGCTGGCGACGGGCTGACACCTGCGCACTTGCAAGCGACAACAGAGAGGCGACTGAGAAAGGGGGGGCCTCTCCAGCTGGGGGCCCCCCACTGACAGAAACGTTTGCCCTTGCTGGGCTGTTCCTCGCTGCAGTGTGGGTGTCTGCTGCTGAGGCTTCCCCACCTGCCTGTGCCTGGGAGGCCAGGGGGCCCGCCCCCCCCTGCCTCCAGGGTTCATTTGATCTGCTGCCATATTGAACATAATCTCTCACACACGAGGCAACCTCGTCGTATTTGCTCTCATCTACAACCACCTCTACGCAGGGGCCCAAAGAAGTGCGGCGCAGCAGACCAGACCCTTGGGGGGCCCCCATGACGGAGGCTGAACCGCCACCAAGGGGACCCCTCCGGGGACCCCCAAACAAACCACACAGAGGTTGCTTACGAGAAGGCAGCATCGGCATTCGCCCGTACTTTTCTATCCAGTTAACCCTGAGAACGTAAGCGGGTGTACGTACACCCTGGGGGCCCCCTGCAGTCGCATCAATATACGTAAGGGGAGCAGAAGCCCCCTGAAGGGGCCCCTGCAGCTGCCACTGCGAGAGGAGATCTGAAGCAACACGGTCTGTAGGAGGCACGCGATTGTCGGCCCTCAAGCGAACAAAACCACCAATGCAAAAAGAGGAGCCCCCGCCGCAGAGACAGCAAGGAACAAGATAAAATTCCTGAGGGGAAGCGCTACTACTACTCTGACCAGCTGCCCCCCCGCTTTCTCCTGCCAGTGCAGCAGCAGATTCTGCTTCGCGTACGCATGCATTGGCAAGGGCAGTAGCTAACTCAGAAGCAGCATCCACAACCATCATATCAAAGTGTCGCATCAGCTGCAAGTTCTTCTGTGGCTGCAGATACACAAAGTGCCTGGGGCCTGAACGAGGAGCCAGTGCGGGGTAGGAGGGCCCCTTGTTGGGGGCCCTTGCAATCCCCCAACCGTTAGACACAGTATCAGCACCGGTCTCGCCTTTCACAGCTAAGGCAGTACTAGCAAAAAGGGGCCCCTCCTGGATCCCCGTGTTGGGTGCTGCGGGGGGCCCCTCGTGAGGCTTCGGATGTGATTGCTGTGAGGCCCCCCCTGCTGGGGTGGGAATCCTTGTATCCGACACATCTCCAGACTGAGGCCGCTGTCCCCCAACAGGCTGCTCATATTCGTCGGGGTTTATGTTCTTTAGGATCTCCTCAAGGCGTTTGTTGCGGATGACCTGGCGGAAGGGAGAACGGCAAAAGGGGCATGCGTGTTGCTCCTTCAATCTTGCTTCTATGCAAGATCGACAGGCAGAGTGGCCGCAGTTGGATGCGCACTTCACGAGGAGAGGCAACCGCATGAGGCCGTGGCAAAGGCCGCAGATCCACTCGGGAGGAAGACGGCGTTTCTTGCCACCACCCTGGCGACCCTCAGCACTTGCCCATTCGTCTGCTGTCAACTGCGTCCTCGCGTTGTGCTGCAGAACGTCTTGGCAGGTCTGGCCACGGACGACTGTCCGCTGAAGGACAACTCGAGAGAAACCCTGAACTTGTTGGTCTTCGTGTTCCACCTCGACGAGATCCTCCACGCCATCGCCCTCAATCTGATCTGTCTTCGTCTTTGTCGTATTATTTGAAACAAGAAAAACCCTAAAATCAATCTTCCTCTTGTACTCAGCTGCAAACCCGCAACGGCGTGCCAACAGCTGCTTCAGCTCCCCGACGGTGATGGTGGAAGTGGCAATAGGACATTCTCTGTACGCCCCTGCATGTTCAGAGCTGAGACGAAAGTATATTAGCATTCTCCCCCTACGGACGGCCTTTCAACCAAAGCAAACTCCCCAGCAGAACCTTGCGTCGTTGAGAGATGCAAGGAATCCTGGGCTGGGAAGGAAACAGGTTTCTCAGGGGAAACCCAGATGAACGAGACACAAACAACACACACTAAGCAGCAAAGCAAAATGCAACAACTGCTCCTCAGAGCATATTAGCTCTACTTTGATGTCCACCTCTTCAGCATATTAACGAGCCATATCGAACAGCTAGAATTCAAATGCTAAGGACAGTGTAATCGTCCTGCCCACAGCGCCAAAGTTATAAAATATGTAGATGGTGGTTCTGGTTCTGATTCTGTTGAAGGGCCGCCACTGTCGCTTCCCCAACAATTTCATTCAATGCAAACTATTCTCACAATTGTCTTCAACTCGAATTTAACGGTAAGAACCTTCAGAGGCTGCTGGAGTGTGCAGCCACTCGCACCTGGTCCTGTGGCTCCGGTGGTTCTGAGGTGGTAAGGCAATAGCGGATGGGAATATGAAGAAAACATGTGCAAAATCAGCGAATTACGGCAAAATTTGTGCTTTTAAGATAGGGGATCCGTGAAAAGCACAAGGGACAGCCCCATAGGCTCCACAGCACGTCATGCTCCCCTCGCATTTCCACTGGATGCAAGAGAATAGGCAATTCGGGGTTTGGTGTCCTCTCAACTGTCAGCAGAATACCGAAATTGGTATTTTGGTTTTTTCTGATCATGAGAAGTTCGGTGGAAGCTATATTTAAGAGAGATTGCGCCTCAAAGGCTCGCTGGTTGCCTTTCAGCTTGCCCAGGCGGTTGCAGCCATCCAGCACTGAGTTCGTTCTATCGTTTCTTTCGCGATTGCAAATTGGAATTTTTGGGCATTGCTCTTTCGACGCACGTATCCGCTGCTTTCCATCTAAAGAGAATTTCCAGCTAGCAGAGGTTTAGAAGATCCATCTTCTTATGTGTGTCAGAAGATAGGGCTAAGGCACCTTGACGACATTACATTTAAACCGTATGCTTTTTCTTCTCGGTAGTGCCGCGGCTTCTTGTTGTTGAGTTCCAACACAGATCAGGGTCTCCGGAGTACAATCCTATTATGCTGTTTACTTGTGTGTTAGACTCTCCGTTTCGCAGAAGCGTCAGGGAATCCAGCTGGTGTTTTTTGTAGGTATCCCTCTTATGGCCATGCTGTACGGTCGGTTGACCGAAGAGCCTGCCCGTAACCCCGCCTTGTAGTTCCGTGGTCACACTGTCTTTGTGGCCCATGAGGGGCGAGTATTCAAGAAAGTAAGGGAAAATGTCGACACTTCGGAGCGAGCCAATGGTCCGAGGGACCATGGTTCTCCCTTCTTCGTTGCCTGTTGCTCACGAAATGCTGGAACGCATAGGGCGGCTGTCGGTGGTTCAGTTTGTAGACATGCAGGCGCACGCTCTCGTCAGGCCGTATAACAACTACATCCAGCGCATCGAAGAAATGGAAAGGATAATCCGTTTCCTCCATGAAGAAATTCGCTGCTTGGAGTTAGCAACGGCAGCCAACAGACATGGCGAGCATTTCCCGCTTGTCTTGCGTTCGGCAGAGGGTGAGAAGAGCTTTCTAGATAATGGAAAGGGGTACATCTTGGACCGAGTCGAGGAAGCCCTTAGCCGCCTGTACGCCCAATTTGTTCTTTTCAAGGGTAATAACACGAACCTTAAAAACGAGAAAAACGCCGCTTTGGAGGAGCACTGCGTTTTACAAGTTGCAATTCAACAACTTCGCGGCGGAGTGGATGTGAACGCGCTTTACCCCCAGGGGCAGACTGGAAACAACGATCTGGCAGATATGGAAGATGGAAGGAATCTCTTGCCTCAGCTGTCCGGTGATGACTACATGGGCTTGGGCATTTCTGCTAAGGCACTAGATAATTCCGCTGTATCTGCAGTCGCTGGCATGATTTCGGTGGTGGATATTCCGCGTTTTCAAAGAACTCTTTTCCGGTCAACAAGAGGAAATGCCTTTACATTTTTTCAGTCTGTGGATCAGAAGTTCACTGACCCAAAGACCGGCGGCGACCTACAGAAGAACGTCTTCGTCGTGTATCACCAAGGCAACACGCAATCACTTCTTCATGAAAAAATCAAGAAAGTCTGCGATGCTTTTAATGGCCGTTGTTACGAGTGGCCAGCTACTCTTCGGAGGGCAAATGAGAGGCTGGAAGGTATGCTACAAACATAAATGCGCCATTCATACCTCAGACTACCTTGTAACAAAATTAAGAATATAGGCTGAAAGGTGCTGGGGCGTTTTTGTGCTTGGGTGTGAACAGCGTTGACAAGTGTCATTGCGGACAAGGAAAAAGCATTGGATGCGTATGAAAACTATTTTCTTGGGGAGATTTCAACACTTCTGGAAGTTCCACGGGAAGGCGGATCCTCTCTGATCGAGGAGTGGCGCATGTTTTGTCAGAAGGAGAAAGCTATATACTCCACTCTCAACTGTTTCGAAGGTGCTAATAAATAAGCATAAGCAAAAACCTAGTTAGAAGGTCTATCAGCTTATAATTCTGTAAGACTCTGAGTCGGCATTTCCTGTCGAGCATGTGAATTCGCTTGTCGTTGGTTAGGCCGTGACATGACTCTCCGGTGCTCCTGCTGGATCCCCAAAGCGCGTGAGGATGACGTGCGTAAAGTTTTGCGGTCGATGAAGTCCGACGGGGATGAGCAGGTATGGCATTGCTGCCGTGAGCTGTAACTACCCCCTATCGTGGTGCCGAGGACAGAGTTGTTTTACCTCCGGTTATGGATATTTTTCTCTTGTGATATTCGCGATCCACAGGATGTTCATGTGTATTGGTGTACAGGGATCGGCATTTCTATTAACAGAAAAAGAGTTTCAATCTGCTATGCCGCCCACGTATTTTAAGTCCACAGAGTTTACAGATCCAAGCCAAATGCTTGTACGCACGCACATTGAACGGCGCTGGCAGGCATGAGCAGATGTGCTGCGTCTCTGAGCCTAAGATCTGAAAGAGGAAGTAGATTCTTACAACTAAATAAGTGTGACACGAATGTTTTCTTGTTGCCTTTAGGTTGATACTTATGGCGTGCCGCGGTACCAAGAGGCCAACCCTGCTTTTTTGGCGTCAGTGACCTTCCCTTTCCTGTTTGGAGTAATGTATGGAGATATAGGTCACGGCGGCATTGTGTTTCTTCTTGGCTTGTACTTGGTGCTGTTCGGCGACCGTGTGAAACAGAGTGGGGGCATGTTTGCTGCTTTTGTTCCGCTTCGGTACCTTTTGGCCCTAATGGGCTTTTTCGCGTTCTATGCGGGTTT
This sequence comes from Eimeria falciformis, assembly GCA_002271815.1. Lineage (NCBI taxonomy): Eukaryota > Apicomplexa > Conoidasida > Eucoccidiorida > Eimeriidae > Eimeria > Eimeria falciformis. Next base: position 100,591 of record NPHX01000663.1, read on the forward strand.
CCTCTACAACGATCTGTTCGCTCTCGGAGTCGATATCTTCGGCTCCACCTGGACAGAGGAAGGACTCGAGGTCATAAATGGCGGAATTCGTCTGAAGCGCATTGTGAGTTTTCTGTTGCTTTTCCGAGGGGTCGCAGTTTTCCATGGCCCGAGTGGGGCTCTTCATTTTTGCATTAGCACCTGGATAGCGTAGGTCTTATGAATCGAATGCCGAGAGATCTTTACTCTTCCTCCGTTGATTGTGAGCTGAAATCTCGTTTATGCTATGCATTCAGGGTACGGAGACGTATCCGTTTGGCGTAGACCCGGCGTGGAAAGGGGCCACAAACGAGCTGCTGATGATGAATTCAATCAAAATGAAACTCTCGGTTTTGATTGCGGTGGTGCATATGGGTGTCGGGGTGATCCTTAAAGGGATGAACGCGATTCACTTTCAAGAAAAACTAGACTTCTTTTTTGAATTCATTCCGCAGTTTGTATTCCTAATGGCGCTTATTGGGTACATGAATTTCATGGTGATTTACAAATGGGTTACCCCGCTAACTCATAACAAGCCTAACCTGATTAGCGCAATCATCAACATGTGCATGATGGGGGAGGTCACAGAATCGGAGCAGTTGTTTTCAAGCCAGCAAACCGTCGAGCGCATTCTGTTGGTGCTTGTCGTGTTAACTGTGCCGATTATGTTTCTGGTGAAGCCAACGGTTTTGCTTATCCGGAGCAAAAAGCAAAACAAAACAGTTGGAGTCAACAAGCAAGAGGAGGAGGGCAACTCGTTAGAGAATGGCGGCTCTCCTGGTGACGAGCAATCGGGGCTTCATGGAGGCCATGGAGATGAACACGAAGAAGCCGGTGCTGGAGATCTGTATATTTTCCAGATGATTGAGACAATTGAGTTCGTGCTAGGAACCATCTCGAACACCGCATCATACTTGCGTCTTTGGGCGCTTTCCTTGGCTCACCAGCAGCTCGCTCTGGTTTTCTACTCGCAGACTGTAGTGCGGGCTCTGACCATGTCGGACAGCACAGCGCTTGTTGCAGTAGTATTATTCTTTGTTTTTGCGTTATTCGCCTTCATCACCTTCGGCGTTATCCTTTGCATGGATCTGCTGGAAGTGTCGCTGCACGCCCTCCGGCTGCAGTGGGTGGAGTTTCAAAACAAGTTCTTCAAAGGGGACGGATACAAGTTTGCTCCCCTTGATTTTCAAGCCGTGGTGAAGCCCAAGGCCACCTGATGTACGCCGAGGCATTCAGCCATTTTTGCTGATTCTTCAGCAAACAAACAAACATAGCCACAGGCCTGCCTGTTTTAAAGGAGATGTCAGTGGTTTTATGTCAGACTGGCCACTAGCTGGCTTCTACGATTAAACACCATGATAGTAGTAGCGGTAGAACGAGCGTGTTGTTTCATTCAGGCACCAACCGGTGGAGCGAAGGCAGCAGATCCCACAACAGATGCACCAACGATGTCTGAGGATGTAGTGCAGGATAAGCCCCCGCGGCCTTGTATTTTTCGGGAAGAGGGTTCTAGCTGCAACTTTTGAGTGTTTTGGACGCGACGCGCGCTTCCAGCTTGTGTGTAGGGATGCAGGACTTTGCTGCTATTCATAATGAATTCGCCACAGCCAGCATCGCCGTTCTGTTCCCATATTAATTCTATGGTGGATTAACGCATTGAGTCATCTTTAATTTTGTCAAGCGCTCATTAACGTGCCTGCCGGGTGGCGAATAGAAATGTAGTACACAGGCAAGGACGGCGCAGCCTCCTACAATGCACCTCTGAGTAGGCCGCCTGGCGCAGTGCGTGAACAGCGTTACCCACGCCTCACTTTCTCTTCCACCTGTTGGAAGGCGTGCACCATTTTAACACGCCAATGGCCCTGGACAAAACACAAGATGAGTCTGTGTGTCAACAAAGTGTTAATCGGCACGAGAAAACGTCCACTGTTCCAAGATTAATATGGTGTTTTGGGGCACTCGTCGCGATGGTATTTAATAGCACGTGACTATTCATGACAAAAAGATCATTCGTTTCAGGTCAACCTGGAACAAATCGTAAGCGTTTTCCCGTAGACTCTTAGCATGAACAGCATGATCCTACGGTTTCCATGATGTCCTGTTGCAGTTTTCCCTGTGAGCCCCTCCATTTAACACGCAAGAGTTTAACCCTTATTTTGTGCATTTATATATCGGAGCACCACTTATTTAAATTGCTTTTAAAGCTACGTCATGCTTCCCCTTGCATTGGCTTTTGAGTAAACCAGTTTTCGAAGATAGCCCCTGCTACGTTTTCCCGCGCTTGTATTAGTTTTGAGTGTTCAGAGACATTGCACATTCTAAGGAACTCCTTGATTCTGTCTATCCATGTAGCATTAGGTTCCATGCACATAAACAGCATGACTTTCTCCCGCTTGATCCTGTAAAATTTGTCCCGAGGAACTTTTGTCCTTTCCTGGGTTTTGCTCCACTGCAGACATTTCCGTATCCACTGCATCTTTGTCGCTTATGTTATATATGTTGTTGGTGGTTATCTTTCAGACGACACGGTGCTGCGTTATTGTGAAGTGTCCAGGTTCATACGTCGTCTGGTGAATTCTGATCTGGAGATATACCTTGGCGTATGGTAAAGTGATATCCGTCTCCCTTCCGTTCGAGTTGGTTCCGATTGCTTACTTGCTGTTGAGTTCTCAATATTTGGTGCATGTGTTGCTGTGGATCCCACGTTTATTGCTGCTGGCCCCACATAAGTAAGGACCTTTTCTGCATTTGTTCCATTACGTATCTCATTGTTTTCAGGTGTGTTCCTAGCCTTGTTATTGTCCCTAGTGAGGGACTTGAATACATAGAGGTTGAGTGTGTTGTAACTGGTTGCTGAGTAAGAGTATGTTGCAGCCGTTGTGGGGTTACAGCATGTGTTTGCTGCGCCGATTCATTGGTCATTGCCGGCCCCCCAATGTTCTGCTGATGGCTGATGCAGCTCAGAGTCTGCTGTCTTCGAAGCCACTTCTTGCTCTCCCGCTGATTTGAGCGTGTACGGAAAGGAAGGCGATCTTGGGGTTTGCAGTAGTGGAGGGCTATTGCCGCTGCAAACTTGCATGCCAGCGAAGGCAGCAGAATACAATCTGGGTGGTTAGGGTGAAATATCGTCGTCCACCATTATGCAAAAATCCAGATTGAATTTTGGGTTTCAGGGTGCTTCGCCATAGAGTAAAGTTCACTCAGCACGCTCTACCTCGGTTTGACGCTCCCAAGTTGCCTATTTTCTTTGAAATCACATACTTGCTGTCCTGTTGCACACTTGCCGGGAGAGTTCAGTCTTCTCCTTAGGGGGGTTGGCAAGAGCGACTAGCGCTTTTATTGAGTCTATCTAAATAAGCTTAAAGTAGCAAAGCTACTCAACTCGGGATAAACGGGTTAGCGTAGAAAGAAGACCAGGCACATGGCCCCAACTCGATTCTTCGGATATAGCCTCACGGAGTAACAAAGTTTTCATTAACCAAAATGACATCAACTTACTACCAAGTATTGTAAAGCCCCTAACAATTAGAAATCCGCCTCCTTCCATCATGAGCCAGGCTCCAAGTTCGAGACTCAGGGGGGAAGCCTGTAGGGATTAGCTAAAGACAATACCCCGTCAGGCAGACACGCATGCACAAGTCGGGGTTTCCGGTTAAACTCTCTCAAGATAGCTGTGAAGACTCAACACTATCTTATAGCTTAACATATAGCATGAGTGGTCCTTTCAAGGACTCCAACCCCTCGAAAACAGGTTTTGTTTCCTTACTGAAGACAGTCAGGTGACAGGGTCCACTCTTGCTCACTCTGTCAGACACGCTTGCCCCTCAATGGCCAGTTGATGGCAGAGAAGTGAAATAGAGCTGAAGTGTGCAAATTGTTGGTAAGGTGTAGCTTTCGGGGCGCAAATCCAATCCATTCCTGACTGTAGAAGATCGCTACATACGGCCCTTGCGCAACTAGGTGATCATTTGTAGCTTGCTGCGCACTCAAATGCAAACCTATCAGAAGGCTGTAGCGGATCGTTACATATGCCCCCTTGTGTGTGGGAAGGCTGCCGGACCCGGACTCTGGCGAGCTATCGTTAACTGGTGCTGATCGATCCAGTCTTACATAATACGTGTATATACTGTGCAACCGGAATAGCCTCTAAGGTTTTAGCTGTGTGTTCAACTCCCAGTTCAGCAGGTTACACTAGCAGTCACCTCGAAGGTATTAGGTGCGCCTAACCAACTTTCAGTCTAGCATGTTACATTGACAGACACTTATAAGGCTTTTGCTGTGTATACCCAACTCCCAGTTCACCATGTTGCATTAGCAGTCACCTCTAAGGCTTTATGTGTGTGTAAGCGACTCCCAGTATAACATGTTACAGTAACACGCAGTGAAATGCGTGGGGTTTTCGCTACAAAATCTGAAAATGGGCAAAAAGAAGAACAATGGCACGAGTAAAAACGGTTTTGCTCAGGGAAGGCTCTACATAGTTTTGGGGTGGAATTTAGTTTAGAAGAGTTTGGTATTGGGTGGTTGGTGCAGTCCTTTGGAAGGTGGATGTGAATGGTGTATGTAAGTTTGCTCCAAATCTACTGTTTGTTCTTTGCATTTGTCTTATCCGCACTAAATTTCAAACTGTTAATCGTATACACTTTAAAATATCAAAGTTCCAAAGAATCAATCTTTGAGCAAAACGGGGAAATGTGTCCTCCAGCCCGATGGTAGAGTGGCCAGCAGATGGTCTGCTCTCAGCCAGATGAACAGAAGAGCCTTCCGAGTGCTATGGAGGTTCCAGCAGAAGGGACCCCGTGGAAAAAAAACGAGCAATAATGAGTCAATCTGTTTTCTCTGCGCAGGAAGCTTTTCTTTCCAGGGCTTATATTCTACCTGCGATAGATATCCCTGTGTGCCCATTTTAGGGTGGTCTCATACAGTTCGCACCGGACAAGGGATGCCCCACATGTTCCATTTTAGTGCATATCTTTGAGTATTTCACTTTGTTACTTCCCGGCTTAAAACTGGCAAGATTATCCTACAGTTGGGTTAACCCCTTTTACTGACCATTTGTTTCTTCTTGGGTGCCCGACTCATGTTATGTTCATGTATGATGTTTTGCGAACTAATCAGGAAATACTTCAAACAGTAAGGTAAACGAAGAGACCTTCTGCCCAACACACGAGGGAGAGCTGGCTTCATTGGAGTTCGGTTATTTCCTAGGGATTCACAGGAAAGTTCCAGCTATGGCCCTCAATGCAGATGGTCCGGCCACACTGGCGACTGTCACCAGTTGGATGGGGCTAGTTGCGGGTGTTATGACGTTGATTTTGTGGTGCTTTCTGCTTCCGGCAAGCAAAGTGAAGTTGTCGGTGGCTCCTGAGAACTTTCTTAGCGATGTTAACCAGGCACGATGGCGCGGGACTCTGTTTTCGTTTTCTCCTGACGTCTTTATTGACGTTTGGACTCCATTTATATTTGGAACGGTGTCCATTGTTGCGCATTTTAGCAATTTCAATCTTCCGCTGGTGACAGGTGATTTCTTTAGGTTTTTCTGCTGGAATCTCGTCATGGCCCTGTTCGCCAACATGGGGTACTCAGGTGGCCTGGGCATTATCTGCGGAAGTTTCACTCTTTTGGTCGCTTTTTTTTCGTTGATTTGCCTTTGTGCGTGCAACGGCTCGGCAAAATTGAATCTCGACCCCTTCACCCATCAGGACCCTCTTGACTTCTAGTAGTCAGACAATTACAGCCGAACAACAAACCGATCTGGCATTATAGGACGATTTCATACTCAAGCGGATATAAAGCCACTAGCCATCTGCTAGGCAGATTATCAAAGGGTCGAATTTTCGGGCAGCCTGATGCAGGCCCGCAAATTCGAACGTCATGCCGCTGATGTCATCAGATTGAATGCATATTTACGTGATGGGAGCCTCGAGTTCTTGTTCAATCGAGCAAGCATTTTTGTCTTTTCCTTTGCAGGTGGCAGTGCTTTGTGTCTCTCAACTGGTCGATCAGCTAAAGACAGCTAAGAGATAATGGAGGCGGTGCCCGACAGATTTCTGGAAAATGGGATCGAAATTTTTTAATAAAGAAGAAGGTACACGGCTGCATGTCTTCAGGTTCCGTTCAGGGGCTGGAGTCACTACAGCACTTTGCTGAAGTGATACTATAACTGATCGGTTCCATCATGCACCAAGACAGGCGCATTTGGGTTTAGATAGAATAGTAAGGTGATGCTCCGGACCCAACTGCGTTGGCTGCAATTGGTGGGCACGTTCCTATGTATTCAACTATGGTTCAAGGTGGTGCCCCCAACCCGGTCGCCGTTTTCCTTTAACCTTTCGAGACCCTCCTCATTAAGTTTTCTATATTTCCCATCCGCTGCAAAGGCTAGCGAGCAGATATTTTCTGCATTAGGGAACATACCACTTATAGTGCCTTGCCGCGGAGTCATGTGCCATGCCCTGGGATATCAAGTCTCTGCCTAATAGTCTTAAATATAAGAAACGATGCACCACTATGGGTGGAATCACTAACCGTTAACCTATTCATTTTGTTCCAAACCGTTAACCTATTCATTTTGTTCCATCGAAAGACGATTCGGTTCTAATTTGACACCTCTGTTGGCACGGATCTTGAGGCCTGTACTCTCTACTGGTTTGAGGAAAGTAGAAAAGCCTGCACTTCACGGGAGAATGCTTGATGGGGGAGTGCCCTTAGGGCACGTTAACTTGAACTCGCCCACATTCCCCCGCACACTTCTATTGCTGACCAGGGCGTGCACGAGTACTCCGAGTCTTGTAAACCTGAACATTCAGTTATTTACATAATAGGGTGACGCTTTGGTGTTCCTATACCTTCAAGTAACCCAGGTGGTGTGAACGAGGGAATCTCGATATCTTCACAATGTTTCTTGCATGTTTTATCCCAGCCTCCCTTCGCCGCAGACAGATTTTCCCTGTTCTCCGGTTTTAATTTCTGAAATTGTTCCTGCTTTCTTACAAGGTTCAGTTCTAGTATCTTGTCCAAAGGAGCGCATAATGGTGGTGAAGCTCAAAGTTCCATATGTACATCCAGGTCATCGAAAGACACTGTAGAGATGTGCTGTCTGCACTCACATTACTGCTTTTCTGGCCACAGAAATTCTATGATGGGGTGGAAGCTGAGGGAAATTGTGCCAACGAAGCACAAAAACAAGTGTCACTCTGCCCAGGTCCACATATTCAGGGGCCAGCTACAGAACTCCTTGAAATGCAAGCGCTCGTATTGAAAGCGGACTCAATTACTCACTTTCACAGGCATTTGTAAAAAGAACTTTTGCTTATTTATCGCGTTTGCCGTGCACCGGGGAGAAAAGTATCTAGTCAGCTGGCCAGGATGGTGGGACAAGCGAATGCCCCCAGCCTGCGGAGAAGGCGAGAGAAAGGTCGAGATGCCTGGGGGCGATGGTGCTGCATTTTGCTGTTGATAATATCAAAAATTAATTGGATTCCATTTGCATACTTTTCTTTGGGGTCTGCGGTGGCGTGCCTTTGCAGCCTGATCAGCAGCGGTCTCTACAGGTCCTACATTAAGTTAGTGCTAGGGAAGTGAGTAGGCCAAATATCTTATTTATAACCGCCAAACCACTAAAATTTGAGGTTGAAAGGGTTTTACTGGGCTAGCTCCATCATGTCTTAGGTCCTCAAAGAGCAGGTCAGTGAGATCGAGAACCGCGCTCCAGGAGCAATAAGGTGCTCAGACATAGACCAGTTATGTTCGTAAAAATCTAAATGGAAATTTAAGAAGGAATAAGTCATTATTTGGGAAGTGGTTTGATTAGAGGCTCGCCCAATCCCTTGGATTTGGCTGTCCTGCACCTCGGCACAACAAGGACTGAAATACTCAAATGGCGGAAGGTCACTTCGACGGTGACACGACCTCTGAAGGTAGTGCGTTTGAGGCCATGCACCGGGAATTAAAGCTTTCAGACAGACTACGGCTCTGGAAATGGCGCTTCAGGAATGGGGGACACCGCCTACCTCAATACGCCTCAAAGATACCACACTTCCTCGATGTTGATGACGCTGGGAGGGATCTGCATGCCATCCTCCACGCCTTATCTTTAAAGGCAAACTTTCCCAAGCAAGCAAAAACGCTGGCGAAAAATTATGTGGCGACGAAGCAAAAGCTAGATAGTCTCCTTCAAGGAAAAGAACTGGTGAGGTGAAGTTGGTCGTCAGGGCGCATGCCCTGATGGTTTCAGTACAGTAGAACAAATGCAGCTTCACTCTTCATTGCACGGGTATGGCCAGGGGAATGTGTGCAACTTTATTTGGCGTACGGAAGCCAGACATTCAAAAAGCTTGTATGCGGGCAGAATTTTTATGCAGCTAGAATGGCACCTCAAAAACACGAAGAAGGAGCTTTTAGTAAGGCGAAGTGAGGCCACGGATGTCAGCAAGAAAATTTTGTCCTTAAGAAAGAAAATAGCGGTAAGACATGCCTTGCCATAACTGTTTGCATAGTGGAATTGCACTTCCTCTTCATTCCATACTTGTTAATACTTCCACTTTGGAAGCCATGGCCGTTCTCCTGTGATCATCACATTCCTCAGCAATGCAAGAAAACAAGAGAGAGGTACCAAAAAGAGCAAAATCATCTACTACAGAGTTCCAGGCGCTTGGAAGCAGTGTCTAGCAACCTGCATAAAGGTATGCATGCCATTCTATAGAAACTAGTTTCTTGAATGTGGCCGCCATCCCTCAAAAAAAACTCCGTCCTGTGGAAACATCACGCGTAAGCATGTGTGCATAGTCTGACTCTATATGAAGAATTGCTTTGCTTGCATTACAGAACGGGGTGGAATAGTGCAAGAATATGAAGAGGTAGGGCCTCTTCTGGGTGGAAAGCATTCTTTAACAAGAAAGGTCGGCAAAAATGATGCAGTTTTGAAGCCAAAATTTACTGGGGTATTCGTGAAGCGTTTGGTGTGTTTCTCAGTGGCTAGGCAGACGTAACAGTTTTGCTCTGGAAACGGCTCAAGAAAGGAAGTCTGCCGATGTCGAACGAGTGAGGAGAGAAGCCTGTTTTTGGTCTATAGAAAAAAGATAAAACAGAGCCAATACCCTTAGGGATAGACTTTTTATTCATTTGGGGATTTTGAATGGAGAAGATGGGCGCTAATTGTGATTCCTTTGTAAATTTAAAATAGAGAGGCGGTGTGGGCGCTAATTATGGTCGCAGAGGCGTCGGAGCAGGCAGCTAAATAAGTTGCAACTCGCCATCAACCGCGACAAGCGCGTCCATGTGAAGAGTGGCCTGCCGGCCTGGCTGTCACGCAAAACTCTACCAGGACTTACCACTTTAAGTTGACCTCGAGGACGTGAGACATCGCCGGAAAGGTAGCTCAGCAACGAGCTAGAGGTGCACCTCCGTTGCTTGCAGCGTTCATGGGAAGCCCTCAATCTCGAGGCCAAAGGTACCGCCTAGGGCAAGAACCCTCTATGTATTCGTTCCCAAGTTTCGTGCATGACCAAATATCCATGCAGTGTGCCTTTCCTATAGCCCACCCGCATCCCACGACATGATTGGTGCAATATTTATTCCAAAACCACAAGTATATGTTTGGGGAGAGAGGCTGGCCTGACTGCGACTGCGTTGCAAACGCATCTAGAGCATTAGCTACGTGAATAGAACAAACGCACTAGGTATACCAAGAGAAACTTTGATTAATCTGTAAAATTGACTTCGGATAAATCGGATCGTTAGCACCAGTTCGACTATCCGCTGAAATATGTTTCGGCAGCGACTTTATGAAGCCTCAATAGGGCCAAGTCACGCATTTGACCTTCAAACTGTCGCGCCCGCAACTCCAGTTTAACGGATTACATGGGCTGCCGTGCATCCCCGCCCCCACAAAGGAATGACGCTAGCGCAAAGCGTCAAAGCATAGATCACATTTCGTGCAAAGCGCGAGGATAGGCGCCGCATGTTCCTAAACTGAACACCAATCTCCTTTTGAATCGCTGCAGCCTCCAGACACTCCTTCCACGAGAGAGGGCACCAGGAGGCGTGCCGGAGGCAGATCACACACACCGGCGCTCCTCTGGACCGCAACGTCGGGGGCAACGCCTCTTGGGCGTTTTGTACTAAAGTCCCTTCTCATATGCCATAAAAGCAGCACAAAGCTGCGCTCATACACATGGGGGACCATGAGCCATTCTATTTTGTTTATGAGTGAAGCAGCATAATATAACAGTTAAAATGGGAGCGCCGCCCACCGCTCTCACTGGAACCGAAAAAGCAAGAGCCACGGATCAGACCAGAAACGAGGGGAAACTCCGCTGCCTAGCCAAACACTTCGACTGCGCGTTAATAGAACACAGTCATCATCGCGGCAAATAACTGAGCTGCACTGGCGCTCCAGAAAGAGGAAACACCACACTCATTGCATCGGCACTGGTATACTTTGCAGCTTCAGCCCGCAAATCCCGTGATAACTGCTGGTGGTCCTGTAGGTGCCAAGAAATGCTCTTCAAATTCGGATCAAAATAACATACCCATCGCCCTGCAAACGAACAGCTTTTCACGTATTTGCTGTCCTTCAACACAACTGCCCACGCCGTGGATGCGGGACAGCCCACGTATTAGTTCGCAGAGCCCAAGAAGTCCAACTTAAGGAACTAGTTCGTGTAATTGAAAAGAACGCGACAGGAGACTTGAGAGCTCGTCAACCTCCGGTAGTACAGCAACAGAATCCGATGCCGGACGGGTTCCTGATTCTACCCCATCCCCAAGCAATGCGGCCCGCTGCTCGCGGTCCGGGTGCTGGTAGCCTAACTGCTGCTGCAGCTGTTTCTGCTGCAGTTGGTGCTGTAGCGCATGAAGCTGCTGTTGCTGGTTCCCCATGTTTCTCTGACGCCGCAGCAGCTCATCCGCTTGCCGCGGCCTCACCGCCCCCTCGAGCTGTGGCACTACTGCGCAGCAAAAACACATTAGTGGGCAAGAGGTGCACATACACGCGGCAGAGCGACGAATCAAACACCATCTGTTCTGCAGGCAGTGAGTGAGGTGCTGCGGTACACATGCTCTAAGGAGAAGACAACCCGAACCCTCTGCTTACTGCTGCTACCGCTTGCAGCCATCTGCAGGAGGGAGGGAGTGACGATGTCTTGTTGATCTTCCTGTTGAGGTGGGCCCCTTGAAAGACGACCCTGTGGCCGGCGAGCCCCGCCTCTGTCGGGGGCAGGCTTTCCCAACATCAGCGCCTCCGCATAGTCCTCCTCTCCCTTTTTAATTCGCACCTTAAGTCGTTTTCCATTTACCTACAAACATCCGTTAACCCGTTTCAAAGATTGCAAGCCAAGCTTGGAACAAAATCAAGCAGACTCTTCATCAATACCAACACGCATGCACTCTGTGATGAGGACACCATGCTTAGTAAACGAACCTGGAAGCCGTCCATCGTCCCCACTGCTACAATGGCAGAGTTGATGTATTGGTAATTGACGAAAGCAAATCCCCTGTTGCGCCGAGTGTGACGGTCTACCGCAATTCGAGCGCTGATGAGCGGTCCGAAGGGAGAGAAATGACGCAGCAGGTCAGCGCTAGTCCATTCGTTAGGAATGTGAAATATGAACACATTAGCACCGGGTGGACCTTGCGATGCCTTATCCCTACCAAGCCGTGCTGCCTTCACGCCCTCCCGTGCGTCTGTGGTAGGCATCCCGTCAGCCGCACCACCCTGAAAATCATTATTTCCCACGAGACGCCCGAAAGCGCCTTGGTGTTCCGCTGGCTCCCCGTCGATTCCCATGGGTCTGCCTTGCGGAAGAAGCGCCGCATCAAGGGTCGGGTCTAGAACTCTTCCCTGTCATAAAAAACACAGAACCCGCAACTGAACAGTTCTGGCCAGACAAGCAAGATGTCAACAGCTTAGCCACTCTACAAACCTCGAACACGCAAGTGAAGAACTGCCAACGAATATTGTGTCCGATGTATAACATAGATAAGATCCTCATGAACATCACGAAGGAAAATGCACAGGGCTCACAGCGGGTAGCGAGCCGTTGCATGCTGGGACATGGGCAATGAACTCTTTGGACGTTCCAGGTGGGAAACTGAATGCATCCCGCTGGCGGGCTAGGAGTTCTGCCAAGGCCCCTGCATCGTGCCAAGGACCGTTAAGAGACCCCGCAGCCTCCTCCGCCATGCGGAAAGAAGCGCTTATATTATCTCGCGCATCCGCATGCATTCCTTGAGCGCCACCCGTTCGCCTCTTTGCCGCGGCGAAACGAACCTCCAACGCTCGAGTCGTGTCTGCCACAGCACAAGTGGAAAGAAGACATCATTTACCACAAAGAACCATTCCTGTTTACGCTGCCTACCTGCCCTTGATGAATACAGAAAACGAAAAAGAATCTCTTTGTGAATGTGACGACATACTGGGAATTACATGCTTCCCTCCGAGGTTGGCAATGGCGTAGAGCGCCTGTTCCTTATAGGCAAACCTGACAAAGGCGGAGCCGCTTGGTCCCTTTCGGGAGCGGCTTCCATTGCTGTTACTTCTCAAGAGGAACACCTCTTGGACATATCCATACCTCTGGAATAAAGCCCGCACCTGCAGAAAGGACCATAAAAAAAAGCCAAAAGCCCATGGCACTCAAAGAAAGCAGTAAGAGCACATAAAGAGAGGCCTAGGCAATAATAGTGAAGAAGATGCAAAATCGGAGATGTATGGCATGTAAACAAAGAGTACCCAATTGTAGAGAACACGCAAAACGGGACGGGTGCACAATATGCAAGTGAAAGAGTACCGAAAGCCGGCACCCATCCAGTTTCTATGAATGGCAACTGGCATTCTCTATTAAATATCATCGGCTTGAAAACAATCTTCTTATCCAAGCACGACTTGCTGAAACATGTAGTTCTGGAGCAGACGATGGGCGAAGCGCCGTATACGTACAAAAAGCAAAGTCATATGCCCTGCCTCCCTTGCAAACCGTGTATGGGAAAAACTCACCTCGTGCTCCTTTACATCTTTTGGAAGTGACCCGACAAAAAGTTTCGCCTCGTCTACTCCCGGTTTGGCCCCACCAGCCCCAGAGAGGGGAAAGCCGAGCCGTTCCGCTTCGCCAGCAGCATACCTAATATACAGCGACTCCAGAGGCTGCAAAAAAAACACAAACGCAAGGAAAACTGCTGAATTGACACACCATCAAATACCCCACAGTTTGCAACGTGACGACGAATGCTGCAGATACTCAACGTAAACAGTCTATTTCGGACAGCCCATGTTTTGTTTCTGGGGTGTTAAGAGCAGGATCAGCGACCAAGGCTGTGGATACGAACAGGTTCAAGCGGTTGACTGCTTAATTCTCGAATGGCTCTGTCTGCATCGGCGAGCGACTTCATCCGGACGAAAGCGCAGCCCTTGTGACGATTGGACACTCTATCACGGAGAATGACGACATCCAGCACGGGGCCAAACAAGCTGAACAACTGCGCCAAAACAAGCAGGACCTCACAAGTCGGGCGCTCTGAGCCATTCGACGTTTTCTAGATGAAAACTTCCAGTGACACAGCAAGTATATAAAGCCAGCCTTCCACCATGAGAAGGTGCAATCGCAAGACAGTAGCGAGTTGAACAAGGCAACAAGCCAGCAGAAGCAAATTAGTTCGTGATGTTTATTCGGATATAAAGATTATTCATTTAAAACAATTTTTCAGGGAAATAAGAAAAATCCATTTGCATCTCACCACTCGCAACGTCGCTTCGTCCATCTGCTCAGGCACTCCGCCTACAAACAGCTTGATCTCCACAGGTGGGGCCGGAGCAGCCAGGCCTGGGGGCCCCGGGCTAAGTGCGCCAACACACTGCAACTGCTCAGTGGGAACTGCTGATGGCACTGGTATCTGCGCTGCCACCCCCCCTGTCTGCAGAAGGGAAGGAGGGGGCGGGGGTTCATCTTGTGCATTTTGCTCGGTGAGGGCGGTGAGGTCGCCTGGGACTCCCACACTCTGGGTGGCCCTCGCCGAAGGAAGACGCACACAGAAGTCTAGCCCTGCTGCTCCGAGTGCGAGTAACGAAGAGCTCACGGGGTGATCCCCTCCTCCTTCGCGATTCATCTTTCCGACAAACAAGACCGGTGGTACGTCCCCCCCTCCCCCCGAATCAGGGCGGAGCAGAAAAGGGAGGAACTACCAGCACTTCAAGAGGTGAACGACAAATGCGGCAGTTGACAATAATCAGCCGCGGGACAGAGTAGAAACGAATAATATTTGAATGAAGGTCCGTCAACACATATATATTTCGGTGCCAAAGACGCCTCACAACTCGTGCTGCTGCAGCAACGCCGCCCCAAACAAATTGGCGATGAAACCGGGGAGCCGACTGGAAGAGGAGCGGAAGTTGCCAAGCAACGAGCACTCGTGTAGGGAAGGCAAATCAAAACACAAAAATAGATGGCAGAAATCGATCATAGTGCTGTATACAAAAATGAAATCGTCGGAAGGGAAAGTAATTTGGTTTCCAAATTCGGGGAAAGCGTGCTCCTCGTAAAAAACATATAGCAGATGGTCCCGGGGTCAGCAAGCACCTCGCTGGAGATAATGGGGGAATCAATTCAAGAGAACCTCTCGTCGAGGCACCTTCTCAGGAAACGTCAAGATCAGACCGGAGGGGTAACAACACCACTTCGTCAGCGCATGAGGGGCACGCAATCGACGCGGGACTAACAAGCGAAAGGCGCTCCTTTAGCGAGGCCTATTCACTGCACAAACGGCTGCCAATGCTTGGCCTCTAACATGCTGACGTTCAGAGGCGAACAACACCACCGCGGCATCCAATGGTTTGTCGCCGAGGCTGACAGATGGAGGGGAAGGCAAGCCAACGAGCGCATCAGCGGCGCATGTCGAATCGGTCGGCCCAAGAAATGGGAGCTAGGCAATAACAATTGGGGAAGAAGCCCCACGGCTGCGCAACTAATCTAACGCATTACAACCGCAATACAACTATGCTGAGTCCCCGATTCAAGCTTTGTTGTATAAGGTATTGTTGGGGAACAAGGAGGAGGACGAGCATGAGACGCTCTCTTTAATGGGTCAGCGCAAGGCGCACATCGCATCCGCTGATTCCTCCTATCGGTTTCATGGCACCTGGTCACCGGAGAACCCCTCCTAATCTAATATATTCGGAGCTCCCGAATTTGCTGAAATATCATGGGAGAGTGGGAGCCCCCCTCCCCCTCTAAGGCAACAGGCTGGGGAGCGTGGGATCTCAGCAAGGGTGTACGGCAGACCTGCGGGCATCACATGCCGTCGACACAAATGTCGCTTTCCTACCGATTTCAGCTTCCGTTATAAAGAAAAATATAATTCATGAGAAGGGGCAAACTAGAGGGTCTGAGCAGCGCAGCGCCAGCACAAACTTTTCCGTGAAATCTGTGCACTGCCCCCATAGGAAGCCCCAGGGGTGTGAGCCGCTCATCCCCACCCGCATTCCTCGATGATCGATAAAATTACCTCTACTTTCCCCTACAAAAAACAATATGAAAGCAACACCTGAGATCCCTCATGGATCGCACACGTGCGAACTCATCTGCTTGGATGCGGTCTGAGGGGTAGCTGAATTGCATCCTCTAGTCCTTCTTCACAAAATCCCAATTTCGAAGTGTTGAGTCCTCTATGCTCGCATTTCGACTACTCTGGTGTCTACTGCATGTAATCATGTTGCGTTGGCACCGGTTTTTCATCGTGTTAGGACGTTGCTGTATCATTCCGCTATAGGCACGTGTAATGCTCGTACTCAGCCCTATGCGTAAAGGCCAAAAGTACTAACACGAAACAATAACTTTAGAATAGGTAGTATCCAAGGAAGCCTGCCCTTTTTTGGCTTGCCTCTGAAGCTATGCCGGCCTCAGCACAGCCATGCAGCAAGGGGATGTGGCGAAGGTGCTCTTCAGGCATGCACGCATCCCAACACGCCATCCAATCCGAGGAGCTGGGTTAGTTTTCCTCACATACATAGGCTTACTCCTTTCACTCCTAGATAACATGGGACATTAATTAGGACAATTCTAACTGATAACAAGCAGACACTGCAGTATCAAACAAAGGAATTATCACGTTACGTTTGTCCTCATCCATGCATATTACGGGGGATCCATCATGTATGTGAAGGGTGGTCCACCATGGCAGAGTTGTTGCTGTTGCTGGTATGCTATTGCCGCGGATATTTCCTTCTAGAGTATTGCGTTTCCTTATTTCATATAACGACGCAAGCCTCACTTCCTTACACGAAGGAATAAGCACTCTATGGGCTCTACGCCCCCTCAACACGCAAGATAGGTCTTGGGGCTATTAATTGTCAGCTTTTCCAAGTCGGTAAAAGATTAGAACTCCGTTATACGACCAATACATCCTGAGTCAGCACAGCTTATTTCGTATATTTCGGTGAACCCACCCCTATGAAGTCTAATTTTTAGGCCTTAGACACTCTTCGTACCCCGATACTGTCCCTATGCACAGGGACTGAAGTATCCAAACGCTTGAAATATTACAAGAGATAATTACAAGACACCTCTAAATAATAATAAGGATGGAGATCAGAACCCTCTTGTATTCGAGATTCAGCCTAAACAGTTCTGTCTAGGCCCCTGAGTTCAAGTCCCCACAGGTGGCCTCGATCCCCCACTCAGGCCTCAAGTAAGGCCTTGGGACTTGTCTTGGGCCTTAAGACGTTGACGTTAAGGCCTTGGCCTCAGCTCCCGACCCTTGAATCTCGATCCCAAATCCCCAAAGTGTTTCTTTAAGGATTGTACTTAATAATGGCTCTCTGTTAGCCCCAAAAAGAAATCAATTTATTTATATTGATGGTAAATAAGTGCTGGCTTAGCTCATATGACTGGTTTTAGTTTAATTACGGCGTAAACCCACAGAGCACGGCACAGGCTAAGGCTTTACCTCAGCCTAGGCTGTGAGTGTAATGAAGTTCACTGCACACAATGATCCCTAAGAAGTCACCTCCTTAGCATTGGCTAGTATACGGGAGGTTCTCGGATTTAAGCCTTTGTGCGTGCGTAAGAGCTGAAGTCCAGCATCACAGCTAGCTTCTCTGCACACACATTTCTTATGAGATTATAGACTTTGTTCTTTTCGACTTCTGGCCATTTCCCAAATGATCAAATACCAAACCTTAAATGGTACTTGTGCATTTTTTTACATCCGTCACCCATGCTTAAGACAGAATACTTTGGCGGTCTCCAGCACTCACACACACTCGTGAACATAAGTCGAAGTGCTTAATATAATGGCAAAAAGACTTTACAACTTGGAGACAAGCTTGAGGTTCACCACACATCCCTGGGCATCCATATCCGATTTGGGCACAGCAAAATAACCTTCCTATATAAGCCTTGCCTTCAGTAGGGGCAATAACCGAGATGGATGTACCGAAAAGAAAACATTGTTATATTTACTAAGGGCGTAGAACGTTGTTGTAATCTTAAAGACAATCTGGAAATGATTTTCCACCCGTTTTGTTCTTTTCCATTTTGAATTCCGTATCGATACGAATCTTTGGGACTCAAATTTAGCTTGCTAGGTTCGGACCCTAGGTTAATCTCAGAGGCCCTACCCTTCAGTTGGGTGTGCAGAACAAAAGTACCTGCAGAATCGCCCAAGCGCATCGTTTGAACTGTTAGGCTTCTCTGCGCGTTAGCCATCAGTCCCTTTTTGAAGTAGCAAAAGTGGATTTGGGCTCGACTTCCAATCAACAGTATGTTACATTTATCGAACAACAAACACAAAACAATTCATGGGCATTTCGTTTCCGCCCTATCCATGTAAAAGTATTAGCAGGCTTTCGTCATGTAAATGCAGCTTTCTGGGCGAGCAAGCGCGAAATAGTCCAGAGGTTGTAGCGGAGCACTACACTTAAAGTTTTTGCTGTCTACAGGGCATGGACTTGCTTTGTTTGCAGGTAGGGTAATATAACATCCCACAACGCTGAGGAACCAGATTGCTTATGCTATTTTCAATAGCGCTGTGCTGGTGCTTGAAGTATTTGGAAAGATTGAAACTGCAGGAACTATCAGCCAGAGGCGTGCCAGGCGATCTCCTACACCCCAAAAGCTTTCCTTTCGTTGTTACTAAAGCTAGGCACCCATCTGAGCATATAATATGAGGGCCAGGGCCAATGCTCCCCTCATACATAGGCTGTTCAATTCAGAGAGTAAGACAATTCAAAGCTATAACAAAAGCATTGCCTTACGGAACATGCACATTAACATGCAACAATGCTCATCTGTGTACTATTGTGTAACAGATGCTTCAACAGAATGCTTATGTTATTTGGCCTGCGTTGTAGTAGCAGGAAACGGAATAACGGTCTTACCCCATAACTGCACACCGAAAACGTTTCGAAACTCCTTGTGCATGCCGCGTTAAAACAGTAATCAAAAATAGTAGAGGATCCTTCATCATTAACTCCTCAGCATTCGGATGCACAGCGAGCTTCACCGCCTTGTTGCGAAAGCGTACCAGAAAGCGCGTCTTTTATGGGTATTAGATTACTTTCTTGTGGCAGGAATCAAGGCATATCAACGATATTTGTCAATAGGGAAAGACTGTGTAACGAGAGAGAGGAATCAGGAGTTGATGGATGCTAAGCGGCATTCTTTGCTTCCCGTTGGATGGACCGCCAGTCGCTCTTAATCTGGTCATTTGATAGTCGTGGAGGCTTGTGGTGTACTCCTGCTTTGTCAATTCAAAACTTGGCAGCCTTCAGTGTTCCGCCCTCATTATCTCTTTGTGCTATGGGTAGTCCCATCGCAACTCCTCATATTCTGCTTATGCAGTATCGGGAGTTGTTTTGGTCTGCGCGTTGTGTTTGTACTAAGCAGCCACATTCGGGTGGTGAATGCCATCAGGTGCCTTAGTGGCGGATATGGCTGCTGTTTTGGAATGAATTACATTCCACCTTAACATTGTGATTGTTTGGGTTGGCACGATTTCGGAGGAGCTGATAAGCTACGGAAGCGACAAAAGCTAAGAGGAGAATAAAAGTGTCTTATGCTAGTTCAGCACATGGAGGCGTTTTGATTTCATCCTTTCAGGTTTTTCTTCGCTGGCCATTCACCCGCTTTTAGAAGCTGCATAAGTTGCAGGCTAGACAAGTGATACGCAGCTAGGCGTGCTTGTGGGGTGCCGGGCACTCCCTATAGCAAGACAAAAGACGGCAAAGATCCAGGAGTTGACTGGCAAACACTTCAGCCACCCAAACGTGCAGATTTCGTGCAACATAAAGCATGGAGAGAAGATAGTAGAAGCTCTAGCCCACCTCAGTTCACAGGACCCCACATTTTTGTTGCTCTGGGACAGACATAAGGGTCGAGACATGCCAGCATGAAACAAACCCTTATGATGAAGGCGTCTTTGAAATTTCACTCGCGTAGCAGCAGTTAATGAGAGTTCTTCCAGTTCCCTGTCAGGGGAAACTTGCTACATCCAAAAAATAGGAGGCTGAACTGTAACTGTGCTTCAGGGCCTACTGCTGCAAATTTGCAGTCATTTGTACGCTTTCTGACTTCCAAGAGAATTTATATAAAGAGAAAGGTTATATGGTTAAGCCCGTTGGTCTGTGCTTGCTCTATCCATCTGGCACGCGCACCAGCAACTTATTTCGCCCTTGCTCGCTCATCGAAATGCCCATGTGCACGGAAGACGATAAAAGGGCTGCCTGCCGTACTAGCATTAGCTATCTAGTAGCTGCGAAAGACTGGGGAGAAAGCTCTGTGGAAGCAACTCCTCTGTGTCCGTCTCTTTCGCTCTCTTTCATTGATACAGGAACCGCATCTAGCTACTGTCTCGGTTTACACTTGTTGTTCTGACAGTTCCCAAGTTACCAACACTGGGGGAAAGGAGTCAAGCTGTGCACGGGCGCCGAAACTCAGAAAACCGTGAAATGCAACAAAATTCCAGCGCACGGTGCCTACACGCCACCGCCTGGTGTATGTACAATTCATCTCCAGGACAGGACACGGCAGAAATGTAGCTCTTCCTCCCTGTCCTTCTCCACACAGCGGCCACAAAACATCGCATGCGGGTGAGTGTTTTACTAGCAGAGACCCCCTCTTACCGCTCCGGCTTGGTGGGATGAGTGGAGCTAGCTCAGCAGCTCACATGCAAGCAGGAAATGTGCTGTGTCTCCGGATGTTGAGTGCAAGAGACGAACGAAAACGGAGGCAGGTGAGTTGGTTCCCTTCCCCTTCGCCCCAAGCCAAACAAAAAAGAGCGAAAATGAAGAGCAGACAGCTCGAAATAGCCATCAGCAAGCACTACAAGAAGCATTCTTCACGTATGCCCCGACCCATAACCCCTGAGGCCTACCACACAGTGTGGATATAAGGGCGAGTACGGGGTGCATGCAGGGGACTTCAGAGTTGAATGGGCGCTTTCTCATGGATTGCAAAAAGTCTGGCCTGTAGCAGCAACTTACCCTTTAACACTTCAGGGTCTTGCTCCCTCAGAGGGACAGAAGACGATGGCAGCAGGGCATCTACAGTGCGCCGAACCACCTGCCTGTCCTTCTGAGGAGACAGCAGGAGACGACGTAGGGCGAGGAGCAGCTCGGCTCCGTCTCCCCAGGACATCCCCGCTAGCGCCTTACGTCCCTCACCTTCATCTGCAGAGCTCATATAAAGAGACAACTTCTCAGCGTCGCGCAGTAGCAAAGAGCTGTTCTTACCCACTGAGGAGCCATCGCGCTTGGGAGAATTGGCGGGCCTGAGGGGAAATGGCACGGGAGTCATAGTGAAAGGAAGAGGATGCCGGTATCAGGTGTACATAGACCTGGAGTAAAAAGAGTACAGACGCGGGGAGTTATAGGGGGAGCAGCCGGATGTTATCGGCCATTTGACGCCCTTTTAGAGCTGCTGATGTCTATTTTTGCCAGGGAACTGTGGGTGGCAGGGTTGTGGCGGCCCCTGTGTTTGCATATCTCGCAAAACCAACTCAATGCATGTAACGAACTCTAGCAGGTTCTACCAACAAACCCCAAACTGGGGATTGCTACTGAAGGTAAGCAGAGCAAAAACAGCCCCAACAGATGGACACAAAGGATATTGCCAATTATATATTTAAAATTAAATAAAAGTAAATCTCGAGAAATACACACAAAAAATGCAATGATATTCTCAAAGAGAGAAATAAAAATAAATAGGAAAGGAGGCCGCGGCAAGGGAAAAGAGAAGCTTGCTCCTGAGCCTACATAAAGCATACCTACACTTGACGAAGGTAGGGAGTTGTTAATTAGCAGTTCTCAAAACCTTTTTATTTATGCTTATGCTAAAAAAATTTCTATTTAAAAATAATTTTATATTTTGTTTTTAATTGAAAAAGAAGAGGAAAACGTAGCAGCCAGGACGGTGACGCTGCTGGTGGTGGATCGTCTTGCAGCTTTTCGGCATGTCGGCTGCCGCCTATGGGGTTTCTCTGTAGTTTGTTTCTTTTCTTTTTGTTGCCTGCAGTAAATTATTAATAGTTAAAAAGAAACAAGGCTTACTGAGAAGCAGGAGGAGCATCTAACCAACAGGCAAGCTCGCAGAGCTAGACAAATATATATCTTTAGGCATAGCAGCAGCTCTGCGACGCGCAAGTCTCTTTCTAATGTCTCCTCCTTCTCGCTTTCTGCGTACGTTTTGTGGTTCAAGAGGGAGGCTCTGAGGAGGCATCTCCCCACTTTATGTTGCTACAGAGTGCTAGCGAAGGAGGATTCAGCAGCAGCCCCTTCAGCAGCAACAGCAAACTGCTGCAGCTAACGTACACAAGCAGACCTCAGCAGATGAACCGCTCCTGCTAAGTGCGCACAGCCCGGGCCAGCCCCTCCCTCAGCAGCAGGAGGCCTACCAAGTGGCCTTGGCAGTGCGACTGGAAGCCCGAAACCCTAAACTCTAGAGAGAGGAGACACTTTGGAGTGTCTTTTAGGTGTTCTTTTCAGACCCAGAAGAAAGAGGGGGGGACAGAAGCGGTGGATGTAAAACCATAGAGGCAGAGAGGCAGGCTCCACCGTCCTATTTAGGGTGTTTTCACCCTAAGAGAAGAAAAAAATGTCTTTCTTTACGTCGAGCTCGATGGACAAGCTTGGCTCCCGCCTCGCATCCTTCGTTTCCTCAGCCTCAGAGAAAGTCAAAGAGGCAGCAGAACGCACGTGAGGCTCCCCTGAGCGGATACTATGATATTATGCATATAGATAGATATACGCATCTTGCGTTTAAGTATATACGCATGGCACATAATGGGGTGTATGTACGTACGTAAGTGTATTTTGTTCTGATGTGTTTTTGCAGTCTAACAAAAGAAACTTCTTTGGAAAAAAATTTAAGGGAGGCAGTTAGCGACAAAAATTGGGGTTGTGCTACTTCCGTACTTTCTGAGATAGCCCGCTCTTCTCATAACTAGTAAGTGTCTCCTTTTTCACACCAACCCGAGAGGCCCCGTAGGCAGCAGCAGCTGCTGTCGTTGCTGCAGCAGATTCTCCTACGGAGGGCCGCTTGGGGGCTCCCGCTGACTCTCTCTTTAACTGTCAAGCAAACTTATAGATAACACGACTCTCTGACTGGGGATGTTGCTGCCTGTGCATCGCCTCAGCTTTTTTTTAAAATAAATAAACATAAATTAACACAAATTAAAGTATTAACAGTTTGTTTGTTTGTTTGTTTGTCTGTTTCTGTCTTAGTGCGGATTTTGTTTCAATCTCAAAGACGATGTGGGACGCAATCGCCGAACCCCCGAAACGGTGGAAGCGAATTTTCAAGGTGAGGAGGAAACACCCCAAAAAGTGACCCTCTGCTCTTTTGCGGGCATCTGGGATGTCTAGACAGCTGCTGCTGTAGCTGCTTCTTGTCTGATCGGTTTTCCTGGCAGGCAGGGACACATGGAATGAATTTGGTTCTGTGCATGCTGCTGCAGCAGCAGTGCGGCAGCAGTGCAGCAGCAGCAGCAGCAGCAGCAGCATGTGTTGTTTCTGTTTGTTTGATTTCAATCTCTCTCTCATGGGCTTGTCTCTTTTTTAGCAGCAAGCTGAAGAGAGAGAGAAGGGAGAACTGGCGAATGTAATTGTGAGTCTCTCTTTGTGTTTGTTTCCTTGCAGGGCCTGACGATGCTGGAGTACATGTTAAAGAATGGCTCTGAGAGATTTGTGGAGGAGGCCAGAGACAAAAGTTATCTGCTGAGAATGTTATCGAACTTCAGCTGGTCTGAGGAGGGGAGAGACAAGGGCGCTGGCAGTGAGGCTCCCTTTCCTCTTGTGTTTGTCTCTCTGCCCTGTCTCCTTTTGGTCTCCGTGGCTTTACTGCTTTGTTCCTAGCCCCAGAGAGGCAGCTGCGTAGTCCCTAGCCCCAGAAGCAACAGCTGCAGCTGCAGCAGCAGCAGCAGCGGCAGCAGCAGCTCGTGTGTGTCTTTCCTCTTGCAGTCCGTGAGAAGGCGGAGGTTTGCAACACTCTCGTGTTTGACGCTGCTGAGCTTAAAGCGGCTCGGGAAGTGGCGGCCAAAAACAGAGACAAGTACATCGGCATCTCCTCGGCCTCTTCAATGGCCTACCGCAGCAGCAGCAGCAACAGTAGCAGCAGGGGATCTGCAGCAGCAAGCAGCAGCTTCGGGAGCAGCACGAGACACTCTGCACAGAAAGATAGGCACGTGAACCCTAAACCGTCTCTCCATCTACCATCTTTTCTTTTTTCTTGTTCCGGGGCCCACGAGGGCTTAGGGTTCAGGGTTTAGGGAGAACAAGGGGCCAAGGATGATGAAATGCGTAGAGGCAGTCGCATCGCTGCCGTCGGTTTCCTCCCCAGGGTTTAGGGTTTAGGGTTTAGGTTTCTGAAGTGCGTTTTCTATGGGCTTGCAGCAGCACCAGCCGCAGCAGCCGGTCTGACCAGGGCCCCCAGCCAGTGGAACCAACGCCGAGTGGCCCTGGGCAAAAATCAAAGGCCAAGACGAGCAGAAAGAAAGAGGGAAAAAAGAGTGAATCTGCATCCCCTCCCAGCACCAAGTCATCTGCAGACAAATCTCCAGCGTATGTACACTTCACCAGACTCTCATCGACTGCTGAGCCGCAGCTGCGTGCGTCTTAAAGAAGATTATATATTTGATATACCCTATTATCTGACAGCCGTATGTGTGCTTACTCAACCTCTTTAATATGTATATACACCTGCGACATATAGATAAGGCGAATAACTTATTTGCAGCATTCCCGAGCTATCTCCGCTCTGAGGGAAAATTCTTTTTATTTGTGCACGTGAAAGAGACTCGTTTGAGGAGACGAGGCCGCAAAGATTTGGATTTACTTCATTACGGGGGGACATCTGCAGATAGCACATGTATAAATGATGAAGTGTCTACTCAATTTAACAGTGGCAGCAGCAAACATATTTCGTTTCTGCTGGTGCTTGCTGCTCAGGCAACAGGCAGATTTGCTAGGGTTCGACAGCCCACAGGTGGGGCCCCAGGGGACTCCCGCAGACGCCCCCCCCTTCGCTTCAGGTGAGGAGGCAGACAGCAATCGAGGGGCCCCACTTTTTGTAGCATTAACTGAGCTGGTCTCTTCAGGTGTGTGTACAGCTGTTTTGTTCTTTCTAATGGGTCTGCGGCTGTCTGTGCAAATCTTGCGTCGTCTCTCGCTACACGTATAGCACGGCTGTAGGCCGCATGCACCCCTAGTGCGCATCTAAATGTTTATAGTGAGTAGAAGATAAAAGAATTATTTTATTTATTTATTTGTTGGTGGTTAAATAGACAACATGCATTGACCTGCACATGGCTAAGCGAAGCGGCCAAGAAGAGCATTTCTCTCTTTGCATGCCTTTCTGTCCCTCAGGAAATGTCTGGGCAGACTTCTCGTCTACAGACGGGGCCAGCGCCTCAGGCTCCAATCCGCCAGCCTTTGCCCCCTTCGTGCCTCCCCCGCCCCCTGCTGCTGGGAGTGTCTCCATTGGGATGGCGTCCTCGAAGGGCCAAGCAGCCACAGCGACGGGGGGAGACGATCTCTTTGGCGGCTTTCAGGCTGCAACCTCGCCTGCAGCAACAGCAACAGGCAGCAACAACTCATTTGATGCGGTTGCTGCTGCATTTGCAGCCACTCCACAGGCTACCACAACAGCAGGTGCGATCATTCGTGTTTTGGGTGCAGCAGCCGCAGCCGCAGCAGCCGCAGCAATGTCGATTGAAACGAAACTGCATCTGCAGCAGCTCGTGTTGCGATGTGGTATTTATGGTGTTTTTCTGTTTCTGCGTGCGTCTGTCTCTTAGGAAGCACCACTGTTGGGGGGGCCCTCGGCACTTCACCTCTGAGCTGCTTGAGCGGCGTGCACCAAAATATAGCAGGTGAGATTTGCTGCTGTTCTCGTTTCTTGACTTTCAGATAAAAGTTAATCCTTTTTCTGTAGACTTCCCTACGCCCATCTACAGATAAGGCCTTGCAAAACCCATAAGAGGAGGCACTTGCCGCCCTTAGAAGGAGACTTGTGCCATCATTAGGAGGAGGCACTTGCCACCATTAGAGAGAGACACTTGCCACCATTAGAAGGAAACACATGCCGCCCTTAGGAGACACTTATTTTAAGGGGACAGAGCGCTAGTTGGTGCAGTTGTTTGTGCTCGCTTAGGGACAGTCCCTGCTGGAGGCGGCCAGCCTGCTACTGCACCCTTTGCACTTGGCGGGGGACCCCCAGCTGCTGCTACCACCCAAAACCCACAGTGGCAGCAGCCTTTCATTATGGGCAGCAGCAGCAGCAGCAGCAGCACAATGCCGCCGCAGCCCTTTACTCTAAGCAGCAGCAGCAGCACGCTGCAGCAGCCTTTAGGTCTGGGCAGCAACAGCAACAGCACGTTGCAGCAGTCTATCGGTCTGGGCAACAGCAGCAGCAACACGTTGCAGCAGCCTATCGGTATGGGCAGCAACAGCAGCAGCACGCAGCCGCAGCCATTTTCTCTGGGCAGCAGCAGCACACCCCAGCAGCAGCCGTTTTCTCTTAGCAGCACGCAGCAGCAGCAACCGTTCTCTCTGGGCAGCAGCAACATGCAAGAGCAGCGGCAGGGACAGCCCGTCTTCCTCGGCTCAGGCGCGGCTCTTCAGCAGCCTTTTGCATTTGGTGGGGGGGCCTCACAGCATTGGGGGCAGCACCAGCAGGCCACCCCTGCCTCAGCCACAGTGTTCCCCCCTTTAGACCGGAGCCCCTTTTAAGGGCTTTCGCAACACCTCTTTTTACTGCATGCATGCACGGTGCTTCGCTGCATCCAGCCCCTACAGCAGCAGGTGCCGGCATGCATGCACGGTGCATTGCTGCATCCAGCCCCAGCAGCAGCTGCTGCTACCCCTACGGCCTTGGTTTCTGCAGTCCTCTCGCTACTGCCTTCATTAGCCCTGCAGACTTTTTGTGTTTTGTTTGCGAAAAGACAGGCGAGACGTGAGGCTCCGCCCTCAGTGCCTCGAAATAGCCGGCTGAAGGGAACCCACTTGCTGCACCGGCTAGCCACACTAGGCACTAGAAATAAGAAATATAGATAAAGAGGCTCTGCAACTACACTAGACATTAGCAATAGGTAATAAAAAGAGGCCCTGAATTTCTTCAAATGGCTGCCGCTTGCTGCACTCGTCGGCCTCCCAAATGTTACCCCAACTATCCATCTGAGGAGTCAGCGGCTGCGCCGACTCCCCTTGCTGCTGAGGCCCCGGGAGGCCCCAAAGAACTATTTCACACTGTTTCTACACTAGCCACGGTGCGGCAATCTAAGGTTTAATGGTCTATTATGTAAAGATGCACTTCTTAAGGCAACCCTCCAAAACATCCGTCCCCCAAAACTGCTGCCGCTGCGCGGCAAGAGCACAGGCAACACACGCCCTTCTGCTTGCATGCATGCGGCAAGTCCGAAGTTTTGCCGCTGAGGGCGTGCATTCCAGGCCTGCGGCTGGCTGCAAGCATGCACAGCGCTGTGCTCGCGCCTGTCGGCGACAACAGCACGAATTGAATTGATAGGCATTTCAGTCATTTAACTGTTTCGTTTACGAGTAGAGGAGCACAGCGCTCATCATGACGCAAATAATGCCCAGAAACTCGAGAAAACCCATTCCAATCAAAGTGTAGGTAAAAAGGTCCTCTTTAATGGAGGGGTTCCGTGCAGTGCCAGAGACAAGAGCCGCGAAGAGAGAGCCAATGCCTTGGGCTACACCACCAACAGACATGAGGGCAATAGCAGCAGAAAGAGTCGCTACACCCGCCTCATGGCGACAAGCTCCATAAGAAGAAAGCACAGCAGATGGCTGAAGATATTTCCACACAAACACACAGATACATGCATGCGCGGATGCATGCTGGTGCGATCCGAAAAACAGGCAGCTGCCTCCTATACACCTCAGGAACCGCCACAACGCGGAGAACTTAGAAAATTGGCACAGGCAAGCACAAATATAAAAAATCCCAGGAAGTCTCCAGTGCAAACGTTTGTTTTTCAGGGTCCGATGGAGTGGCCTGCAGCCTCCGCCACCAAAAGGGTCAAGAACTTGTACGCGTTGTTCTCCCCTTAACCGGCAAAAAAGATCCAACAAGACAGATTCTTAAAACATGTTAAATAATAAAACGCAAGAGGATTAAGTTTAAAATGAAGTGTGTTGCTTACCGCCTTGCTTGTGGGCACGAGTGCGTTTCGGGGGAGGCGGCTGTCCGGTGCCTGGTAGACACTGTGCTTCTGTAGGAGGGGCGACGTGGAAAAAGTGCAGATAGAAAGAGCAGGGGAAAAGCTCGAGCAAGCCGCTACACTTGGAGACAGTTGAGGAGCCGCGAGGCAGAGCGCCCTGCGACAAGCAGCGGGGGGCAACAGCATGGCCCTAAATGCACCGGAAAAAGCCATTTTCGTCTCTCTCACGACAGGAATAAGGAAATTAACAACAGATTCCCCACTCCAACTTAAAATCGACAAAGAACAGCAAAAAGATTCTTGGGACGGGGAACATAAGGGTTGGTTTCCTCTAAACAGGGGACGAATAGCCCCACGCACCCTAAAGCCACACAAGAGACTTCTCCTGCATGAGGGCTGGCAATCAACCTGCTGGGTGTATATATAAAGCAATACATGCATTTTAATTGTAATTTAACACAGCAATAAAACGCATGTTTTGATACTTGCTGTGTTCATGCTATTTTGTTCCTTCTAGTTCCTCCAAGGAAGGCAGAAAAAAAAGGACAGCGTGAGGAGGAGCAGATCCACACCTGCATGTTTTTTTCGCGTTGCTTCCTAATAGCCTCCAAAATACCCATTTGTTTAGTCTTTACTGCGTAATTGAGTCAGTGCGCGTTAATTGCTTCCAAAATGCCACAAATGGCATTTTGTGTGTAGACAATTCCCTCATTCTTTGTTTCCCGACAATAACCCCTGCAGTGCTTATGACATGCAAATAATTTAATCCTAAGTGCCTATATAATGTAACTACCAAACGAAAAGAGACGGAAAAGGTGCACAAGAATAAGGGCAACACAGTGAAAAAGAATGTCGAACACACGCTGGCCATGAAGGTGGAGATTCCGTTGTGCGGTTTAACTTCAAAAATGTTGTGAAGTTTGCTAGTTGCCGTGCCTCGATAGCCTGACAAACTCCTTTTTTGCTACGCAGCAAAGGGTAGATAAAGTTGTATTATATTGTGATGTCACATACGTGCATGCGCTAATGGCCTACGCGAGCAAATAAGGTACTTTTCCCCGTTGCCACAATTTATATTAAATTTGGGATATTATTTCTGTTCGATTGCTACACCACTGGTCCATCTTAGCCTTTCCAGTAGCCGCATAATCTGTTCTGTTGCTTTTACAAAAGAATTCGATCTGTGAGTTGGCCGCTACGCACCTCACAAAACCCTTCAAGACAGCACGGCCTGCGGGAGAGTGTGGAGGCCCTAAGGGATTTTTCACTTTGGTTTGCTATTCGATTTCGGGCATGCGAAGTTCCCTTGTGAGGACAGAAGGAAGCTAATAGCTTTTTTAAGTTTCTCGTGCAGCCCAGGGGAACACTGAGTCACACTCTCTGCGCCAGGCTGCAGTCAGGCTTTTTTCATAACTTTGTTTTGAAAGACGCACACCGGATTCCTGCCCTTAATCGTTCCATTGAGCCGTTTCTCCTTCAAGAAAGAGGGCCTGGACTTGCAGGGCACGACACCCTTATTGTTTGGTTACTTGCGTGCCTCGCTAGCCACGGTTTCTATTACTCTACAGGATTGAATAAAATATCTACTGCGAACGAATACGCTAGAAGTGACAACTCTGCGTGTAGAGTGGCCAGTGACTGCTAGTTAGCTGCGCCGCTCTGTAGCGTATGACATGCCCTCTAGTCTCTGCAGGGTGGGCCTGAGAGAAGTTTAGAGGTAAGACTTTGCTTGATGGGAAACTTGATCCCATGCCCCGTGCAGAGGGTTTACCGAAACAGACCCCCAAGCTCTCAACTGTTTCTCCTGCCCTATCAATTGTGAGTCGGGATTCGTCGTATCCCCAGTTGAAGGCCGCGATTTGAGGCTGGCAGAGGCTGCAGAGGGAAGGGGGATTTCTACTTTCAGATTTGTAAAAGACGCCGTTTGCAGCAGCCAGTCCGTGATACTTAAATGGCGGCGTCCCAAGAAATATCCTTCAACCGCCTCCGTTTGCAGCTGCCCATCAGATGACGCCAAGACGCACCAGGAAGTCCAGGCTTGCCAGCGAGCGATTAGGTGGTTGAAGGAGTCAGCAGAGCAGAGACACAAGTGGCAGCAACAAGGCAGTGGATGGAAGAAATTCAAGAGGAACGGTACTGGGAGCAGAAGGCTTGGCTGGAGCCAGTGAGTTCGAGGTGCTTTAATCTGGCAAAAAGAAGCGCAAATGGAAGAAACAAACAGCTAGTCTCAAGCAAGCAAAGAAAGAGACAAAGAACAATCTCTGAGAGCAGTAGAGTCATCGCACTCACCACGGGACCAACTGGAGTCACTAGGAGAAGCCTAGAGAAACCAGCTCGAGTTGAGGCACAAGGATTATTGCCAACAGGCAGATTTCGCGGGTATGAAGTTTATTTAGCTCATGCAGGAAGTAAAGAACCTTTAGACCGAATGGGATTGAAGCAAAACACCCTAGAAGAACCTCGAGGGGCACTAGGGCAGCGCACTGAGGTGTACAGGGATGAAGATGGAAGGCAGATCTGTAGTAAACAGACGGCTACGCCTTCGAATATACCACAGAGGCACCTTAACAAAAAAAGTTAAAATGACATCGTCAGCTCCGAGAGGTATAAATGCTTTGAAAAAAAGAAAAATGCCAAACTCGTCCCCACTGGACTATTGAGACCGTTTCTCCAAGCAAAGACTCACCTCTGCCCAAACAACCCATACACCGTCTTTCCTATTTTGGACGTAATACAAAATTTACGCAATTATTAATATTTCTAGCTTCAAGAAGCAACAAAAAGACCAATATGGGTAAAAAAATTAGCGCCATCTACTCAATTTTAACGGCAGTTGTTGGTGCATGCGGTCCTGGCTGATATTTTGGTGTCAATTTCGTTCTTACTGAACTTCACTTAAGAAATCATTTTCCTTCTAGGGCAAATTTTCTGTTTTGGATTTTTGTTTTTTTTTATACAGCGAAGATGCAAATCACAGTCACAGACGCAGGTAAGAAGCGACTACAGGAGGAGGTATAGTTTGACTGGCATGAGTACACCAGGTCCATCTCTCTTTAACTTCAATTTAGTATCGATTAAATGCGAAAGGCGAGTAGTATGCATACAGACATAGTACACTCTACCTTCTCTGCTTCCGCTGTACAGACGCTCTTTCTTTACTGTAGAAGATACTCCTCAATCTGTTTATCATTTCCGTTTTGCACGGCCTTATTTGCGTATTTGAGGATTCAGATGGGCAAGTCTTTGCCCTGGAGTTGACAGAAGAGGCGGAGGTGACGATCCTCAAGGAGCTAATTTCTGTCGAGCTAGGCATCCCCCCAGACAATCAACATATCTTGCTAGATGGACAGCCTCTTTGGTAAGCAGTGCACCGCATTAGTGTCTATTTTGTGTTCCTTCTTGGTTTTAGTTTAAAATTTGAAGTTTAGGGCTTAGGGTTTAGGGGTTGTTCACAGGAGCGGCGCGAGGACTCTGGCTGAGGCTGGAGTGGGAGAGGGGGCAATGCTGCTTGTTTTTAGTTCTAACGTAGCAGCAGCTACACAGCCAGAGTCTGCTGCTTTTATCAGCCCCCAGCAGCAGCTACAGCAAAGGCAGCAGCACCAGCAGCTACAGCAAAGGCAG
>NPHX01000663.1:143647-156680 GCA_002271815.1 Eimeria falciformis
AAACAGACTTACAAATGCCAGAGTTTCGCACACTTCACTGAAGCGTATAGAGGATGGATCACTAATATTAGTTTTTCCAGTCGCCTGAGTGAATGGCAAAAAACCAGCTTTGCTCCTGGGCTCGTTCATTTGACCAAGACAATCAGTTGGTTCTGCATTCACGACAGGATTGCCACAGATGACACAAAATCTCATTCTTTCAAGCCCTTGCTCTCCAACTAAAAACACC
Source organism: Eimeria falciformis (assembly GCA_002271815.1). NCBI lineage: Eukaryota > Apicomplexa > Conoidasida > Eucoccidiorida > Eimeriidae > Eimeria > Eimeria falciformis. The sequence goes on from NPHX01000663.1 coordinate 143,877, forward strand.
AACTTATTGCAATTAAGTTGTTGTATTTAACTGCCTTATTCATTTGAGAGATCCATCTTCTGATGAATATTATAACGTAACGTTCAAATTCTTGAGCTCATGTTGCTACGAAAACAGCTTTGATAATGGCTGCTACGACAACAGCTATGGGGAATAATCACATACAAGAACGAACTAGGGCTCGCAGTTGAATACAACAACTTACTGGCAGTGGCTTGCTTTTCTTCACCTGCACAAGCTCCTTGTAAGCTGACAACCGCCACCAAGACACTGCCGAGTGTCACCAATATGAGAAAATTCGCCATTTTCGACAAACAATTGATGGGAAAATAGCAAATGAAAGTTTTCCCTTTTAATTAAAGAGGGCTAATTGCCCGCACAGCTTTATCGAAGCTGGCAGCTTGGTTTTTTGGTGTGAAGCTGGAAGCATGTGGAGATGGCACAAGACTCTCCACTATTGAGTGAACCCAAGCCATACCAACAGATACAGCACTTGCCGCTGCCGCCATAGTTTGTTTTATGATGAAATTTTTTTTAAAAGCAAAAACTTTTGCAGCTGGTAGGGAGGCGCGCTCGCCAGCTTTCAGCACCCTTCCCAGAAACGAGTCCATAAGTGGCTAGAGAACCAACACCCTTTAAAACGAGGAGCCTAGTTCCCTGCCCACTCCTCTTTGGCATTCCCGAATAATTGCATTTAGTAAAAAATAATTGGAAGAAAGGTTGCCCCACACCTCAAGCCAAGCGCTTACGACTGCCTCATTGAGCCCGACAGAAAGGCAACCTCTAAATTCAGCAGTTAGGGCGGTTTGTGAGGGAAGACAAAAATCTTCCTGCCTGTTTAACAAACATTTAATGAAACGATTGCCAATAACTGCTTGTCTGACTACTTCTATCTTGGGCTTGGGGCAATGGTCCTCCTAGGTGCACTGCCACGTCACTTCAGATGTCACGTGCGTCAGTCGGGTGTCTAAAGAATGAAAATATTAAATTATAAGAATCGAACTGAGGGAGAAAAGTTACTCTCTCCCTCACCTTCCCCACCGGCCAGTTCCGCCTCAGGTACCTTGCAGGATTCGCAACATAAGGCTTCGCGAGCCACCGCCAAACTCATCTAGCTGATTGCCCTGAGCGCGAGTGCGTAACGACACAAAAAAGCTTCGTCGGAGACCTTGCTGAGTCTTTCGCTGCAGCACGTCAACCTACGTGGAGCACACCGGGTGTTAGAGTATTCCACGCTATTTGTTTCCCCAACACAAAAACGCACGACCCTCGAGAGGCACTCGACTCGGAGAAAGTGACCCGGAATTTGGCACAGGGTGAAATAAACGAGCATCGGCGCAAGCTGAAAGACAGCAACGAGATCGCCTCTCCGCTGACGAGTCCTAAGAACGAGCAAATCAGCGTATCCAGGAGTTGGAGACGTGGAAGTCCCATTTCTGCCATGGGCAGAACACGGCTCTAACTCTCGAAATCCAAGTCGAGAGTCAAACCCAGGTTTGTGCGTAGTTGTAGGGCCAGGTGCCAGATGAGGAGCGTGCAAGCCCATTCGCAAAGAACCAACCTTCAAATGCATGCAGCTCTGCATCGGAACCGCAAGGAAGAAGAAAACCTAGAGGCCGCCGGGGCCTCTGTGGAGCTACAATGCGATCAACCAGGCACAGCCATAGGGACCCCACAGGAATGTGGAACTGGAAGCGTTACATGAGACAAAGTCTGGTCTCCACCAACAAATATAGTTTAGCAGTTAGATTGATTCATTAAATATCAAAACGGATAAAAAGTAGCTTTTAAACTTTGAATATTTCTTTAAATGAATTGATAGATAGCTGCGCCTCAGTAGAGGCGAACACGACAAAAACGTGCGATGAACCAATGGATCACACAGCGGAAAAGAGCCATCCTGCCATTCTTTACATACAGTTGAACACGCTTTATTAAAAACATAGTAATGATGTAATTTGCATTTATGCCAGAAGAATTTTGCATCTTTTGTTGGTTGGTTTTTGGTACAACTTCCCAGCACAGCGACACAGCACACACAGAGAACCCCACTTATATATAGCATGTCCTTAGTTTTTCTGTGCATCCTGGGTTTTAATTTTTGTAATTAAAATACAACTTTTTATTTAACTATTAAAATTGGCTAGGAACTTTTTAATTTCAACGTTTTTTGGCTGCTGCGTTTATGCCTCCCCCTGACTGGTGACCTACGTGTGCCGAGTCGCACCTCCCGCTGAAATAGCATCTTCCTTCATCTTTTTACACTCTTAAACAAAATATATAGCATTGTAATTAATTTTGTATGTTTATTTGACACTTTATTTGGGAGAGAAACGCCACATCCAGCCCGGTTGAGCGTCCAGCGAGCACAAGGGGTAGAGCCAGTGTAGCTGACAGGGCGAAACAAGCTTTCTTTTGTATTGCTTTCTTTGTTTGCAAATTTATGTCTTTTTTTGTTTTGAGTTGTTTGTTTATGTGGCTTCTTCCCAGTTCCTTGGCGCGTCGCCTGACATTCAGCTCCCCGCTCAGGCGCACGCAACCCTCTGCCTCTTTTCTTTGCTTTTTCTCATTTCTCCTCAACATTATTTCTAGTATTTTCTTCCGCGTGTTTTCCTTTCTAATATGGTGAGCGTCTGGCTTGCCCAGATGTGTCCTGTTTGCAGGGCCGCCATACAACTCTCCCTATGCATACACCCCATCCAGCAGCTGGCAACTCTCGCAGCAATGGCTAAAGAAACAAGCTAGTTGTGTGTATATAGACGCGTGTATGTCTACAAGCAATTATAGCGACAGGAATGACGACAAATGGACCTATTTGTTTTTGAGTTCTCTGAGTACTACTGTTATTACCGTGAGGCGGTTCACGCACCATCTGCTGCTGTGCCGCAGATCCCCTTACCTCTGGGCTTCCTGCAGCAGCAGCAAAATGCTCCAGCTGCAGCCGTTGACTGGGAAGCCGCTGCGAAGCAGTACTCAGCCATTCGGGCCCCGGCGCCTCCCCACGAGCAGCAGCACCAGCAGCAGCAGCAGCAGCAAACAAAAGACTTCGTTGGGAAAAGGAAGAGGGCCTCAAAGGGATTCAAAGTTGTGTCCGAGGAAGCAGCCGAAGCGGACGACGTAATACCTCTTGGTAGATCTAAATGTGCACTCTCTCTACACACACAACTCCCTCACTCTCCCTGTCACTCGCTGTCTCTGTAGCTGGCCGAGTCTGTCCCCATGTCTCCATCTGCTGGCTGTAATTTTGTGTTTTAATGCGTAGGAGCACCTGGATTGGATGAAGCGTGTGAGGGGGGTTACATCGAGGAGGGGGGAGATGAGATCGGGCGGCTGCTGAGGCAAGCGGACGAGGCTCCTTATTCCTACGAAGCTCTCCACGCTCTTGTTGCTGCTCTCTCTGCTGGCGTAAGACAGAAAGAAACTTTACTCTAAATTCTAAACCCTAAACCCTAGATCCTAAACCTTAAACCCTAAACCTTGAACCCTAGATCCTAAATCTTAAACCGTAGACCCTAAACCCTAGAAAGCAGAGTATGTTGTTCAGGGTGCTGAAAGGATTGAGGAATACCAAAGTGCATTGGAGCGGCTTTTGTTTGAGTATCCCCTCCTTTTCGGCTACTGGAAGAAACTGGCCAGGCTTCAGTGCGAGGCAAAGGGAGATTGGACCAAGTGTGAAGAGGTAAGGCGATGCTGTTGCTGCCGTTGCTGCTGTTGCTGCTACTGTTGCTGATGTTGCTGCTATTGTTGCTGTTGCTGCTGCTATTGCTGCTGTTGCTGCTACTGCTGCTGTTGCTGCTGCTGTTGCCGCTGCTGCTGCTGCTGTCGATGCAGCTGCTGCTTCATGCAAAGGCGGGAGCACGTCTGTTTGTGTGCAGGTTTTTGAGAAGGCAATGGAGTTCGTTGGGCACAACCCTCTGATATGGGTAGCCTACTTCGAGTGGCTGAGGGACTTCGCCTCGCTGCCTCCGCATCTCGTTAGGGCTAAAATGGACGAGGCTCTGCAACACGTAAACCCTAAACCCTAAACCCTGAACCCTAACCTTTAAACCCCAAATCCTAACTCTAAGAAGTATAGACGGAGATCGTCTCTACGTTTCCTTGCCAGGCCGCAGGGGGGCATGCTGGGAACCTCGCATGGAACAGACAGGCCGAAGGTCTGTCCCCTTAGCGCCTGGAGAGCAAGGGGGCCCCAGTAATATACGCTGCTGCTAGCGAGGGGTCCCCGTAGATAGCGGGGCAGCTTTACTGGTGCTGCGTTGCAGGCGGGGGCCCACTGGAAGGCCTGGCCCCTGTGGCAGTGTGTGTTGGAGTGGGAGGAGGAGGAGCTCTTTTCCTCGAGAGAAAAAATTCTTGCTGCAGAGCTGCAGGGGGCCCCCCAAAAGGAGATGGGGGGGCCCCCGAAGACGGAGGTTGAGGGAGAGGAAACGCCAGGGCCCCATCCTCAAAGCCTCATCGATATTAATAGGACACGCATGCAGACAGCTCTGCAAAGAGTGAGGCAGCAAACCCCGTCTGCGACTCTCCTTAGGGCCCTCTAATAACCCTTTTTAGGGGGACCCCAGGGGGGGCTTCCAAAGTGCGGGTTGCGGCTTGGCGAAGTAAGGAGACATATAGATTATAGGGCTTCGTGAAAGGCCCTGCTGACGTAATATGTCTCCTGCATGCGCGTTTTCTGCTGCTACTGCTACTGCCGCTGCTGCTCAGCTGCGGCTGCTGTACGGGCGTCTCCTTAAAACCCCTTTAGAGGCCTCCGACTTGTGCTGGGAGAGAATGAAGAGTTTGGTCGAAAGGGGCACCCGCAGCAGCAACAAAAGCAGGAGGGGCCCCAGACCTGGAGCCACAGCAGAGGGGGTTCCAGGAGAACAGCGGGAGATACCTCCCAGGGGGGCCTCTACGCTAGTTGAAGTGTACGATCTGCTACCCGACGAGTTTCTGCCGCTGCTGCTGCAGCGGCTGCAGCAGCAAAAGAGCAGCACGCTAGAGGAGCTGCAAATGCCAGCAGAGGCAACGGCGCCAGACGCAGAAACCCTTCAGGATGCAGCGGCAGTCAGGGCAACCACCAAGGATCGAGGCAAGATAGGCGCTAGTGCTGCTGGTGCTGCTGCTGCTGCTTGGAAATACTAGTTATTGCTCCTGTGGCAGAGGCTGGTGCTGCTGCTGCGTAGTGGCTCCTGCTGCTGCTGCATGGGGTTGAATTGGTGCATGTGACTGTCTCTCCGTGTGTCTCAGTCTCTTCTCTAGCCTCGCTAAATGCAGTGGACAGCACGTGCTGGGAGTTGCTGCGGGAGACCCTCGATACGACTCTTGCAGAAGCAGAAAAAAGAAGGCCTTTTGAGAAAGCAGTCAGCTGCAGCAGCAGCAGCAGCAGCAGCAGCAGGAGCAGTGGTAGTAGCAGCAGCAGCAGCAAGAGCAATGGTAGTAGAAGCAGCAGCAGGAGAAGTAATGGTAGTAGAAGCAGCAGTAGCAGCAGCAGCAGCAGAAGTAATGGTAGTAGAAGAAGCGGCAGTAGCAGCAGGAGAAGTAATGGTAGTGGAAACAGCAACAGCAGCAACAGCAGGATTAATAGCAGTGGAAGCAGCAGCAGCAGGAGGAGGAGTACTGGTATCAGAGGCAGCAGGCCAGCATTGTGCTGTTTGATGATGTTGCAGACGCACAGGTGGTTTTGGCACCCCGACCCTCTCGCGCCTCGCCGCCTGCAAGCCTGGAGGGAGTATCTGGACTATGAAGAGAAAAACGTAAACCCTCAACCCTAAAACTTAAAGCTTAAATCCTAAACCCTAAGCCGGACCGCAATACTAGGAAAGGCTTGATACAGCCTTTGCTGTGTGGTTGGCAGCTGCGTGTCGAGTTGCTGCTGGTGCTGCAGGCTCCTCAGCGTTTGGATTTGCTGCAGCGGCGGTGCCTGGAGGTGTGCGCCTCGTATCCTGAGTTTTGGCTGCGGTGTGGAAAGCAAAAACGACAGCGGGGAGATGCAGAAATGCTCAAGCTCCTGGAATTCGGAGCTACTAAAGTCCTTAAGAGAAGGTCGGCTGCAAAACACAGACTCCGGAGGGGCCCTCAATTTGCAGGCTTGTGGCAATAATGCATGCCCATGCGTTGATGGGGCTGTGGACAAGGCTAGAGATCTCTAGCTCGGGTCTTGTGTGGGGGATAACATGAACTTTACGTGGGTGTGCAAGTGCGCGTGTGTTTAAATACCTGGCTGTGTGTGTGTGTATTTGTCTGCGTGTATGTGGGTGTGTGTCTGTCTCTGTGTGTGTGTGTATCTGTGTGTGTGTCTGTCTCGCTGTCTGTCTCTCTCTCTGTATCTGTGTGTGTGTGTGTGTGTGTGTGTGTGTGTGTGTGTGTGTGTGTGTACCTGTTTGTGTGCTTTTCTCTGTGTGTTTGTATCTGGGTTGTTCCACGCACACACAGCAAATCCACAGAAAGACAAACGGAAACACAGATAGAGAATTTCTTGTCTGTCTCTCTGTCTTTTCAACGACGAGAGCCACTGGTCTGTCTCTCTGTTTCCTCAGACGGGATATGGCCTGTCTCTACGCCTCTCAACTCGAGGTTTGCGGCCGCCTTACAGAAGCAGCCGCTGAATATGCTGCCCTCGTCAGGTGTACAGGCATCTCACACTTCACAGCACAAGCAACAGTTGCGGCAGTAGCTGCTGCTGCTACGCCAGCTATGGCTGCTGTTGGCGGTGGCACCTGAAAACTCCTTTAAGCACTCTCCTAGCCATCAGCAGCAGCAGCAGCAGGTGTACCTGTGTGTGTGTGCCTCAGACCTCCTTGTGACGCAGCCTCCCTAAAGTATTTCTTCGCTTTGCTGCAATTCTCGCTGCGCCATCCGCCGCAGACAGCAGCAGACGGCCTCAGCCATGCGCTGCTGCTGCTGCAGGAGGCAGCAGATAAATACAGAGACAATATTCCCTGTGCTGAGTTGCTGCACCTCTACAGGGCCAAGCTGGTGGCGTTCCACGGAGGAGACACCAAAAAAGCGCTGTGAGCTGCTGCGGCTGCTGCTGAGACTGCTACTGCTGCTGTTGAGGCTGCCGCTGCTGCTGCTGGGGCTGCAACTGGATGCTGCTGCACTTGCTGCTACGGGCGCCACTCCGCAACAGCAGCTTTTTTCGCAGCAGCAGCGGAAGCAGCAGCAACAGCAACAGCAGCAGCGTGCAGCGGCAGCAGCAAGCAAAAGCTTGCGTGGTAGCTGCAACAACAGCAACAGCAGCAGCAGCAACAGCAGCAGCAGAAAGTCTCTATCTCCATCTTGCCTGTTTGTTGCAGCGGAATTCTTGCAAGAGCCAGGCAGTCCATACCAAAGAGTCTCCCGCTGCTGCTGCTGCAGCTGCGGCTGCAGCAGCAACTGCATGCAGGGAACGTCGAGAAAATGCTCAGTGCTTGCAAACTGTTATTGGCTGATGTCCTCACCAGTCCAGACGTCAGAAAACCCTAAACCCTAAACTCTAAACTCTAAACTCTAAACTCTAAACCCTAACTTAAAACCTATAAACCCTAAACCGCTATTGGCCGATGTCCTTACCAGTCTAGACGTCAGAAAACCCTTAACCCTTAACCTTAAAGTCTGCAACATTGCCTGTCTTACAGGAGTAGGCTTGAGACTTTCTCTCTGTATACACGCCCTTGGCACCTAAATCCTAAACCCTAAGAGCTTGTTGGTTTCCTCAGGCTGACGCGTGGCTGCACTGGCAGGTGTTGAAGCTGCAGATCCATCTCTTCGAATTTTATGGAGCTCCAACGGGCACGCTTAATGCGGCAAAAGTAAACCCTGAACCCTGAACCCTAAACCCTAAACCCTAATGACAGCGTCGCCGGGGACTCCGAAAGAACTGGGCGTAGCTCCGAATCTGCTGCTACCTCAGCTGTCTCCTTTCTGCTGCTGCTGCTGCTGCTGCTGCGCTGCAGGAAGCAGCGACGGCCTTCCTTGAGAGCCATAGAGAGGAGATTGCTGCTCTTGCTTCAGCAGCCGATTTGCGGCGGCTGCCGAAGCAGCTGCTGCTGCCCTACGGAGACAAAGAGACTGATGGTGCTGCTGCAGCAGATGGAGCAGCAACAGCAGCAACAGCAGCAGACTGGTGCAACGGAGACTCTCAAGCCAACGCAGAGGTCAGTGTCTTTACACCTCCTAAGCTTCTGTCTCCTGCCGCTGCAGCAGCAGCAGCAATAGGAGCAACAGCAGCCCAACCCCTTAACCCTCAGTTCTTAGAGTGGCCTTTACACCCGAGTGCAGCAACAACCAGTACAGCAGAGTGCAGCACAGCGGGCTGCAGCGGCTGCTACAGCTGCAGCAGCGGCAGCAGGAGCAGCAACAGCAGCAGGGAGTCCTGGCGCAGCCCGTCTGCCTTGCTTGCTGCTGAGGATGGGCTACTGCAGTGTATATACGGCTGGAACCCTCCTTGTGCCCTACCAGTAGCAACAGCAGCAGCAGCAGCAGCTGCTGCTGCTGCTGCTGCTTTCTTCGACCCTCTCAGAGTGTCTCCGTCGCCCCTCCTCAAACGGGAGATACCGAGGGCAGCAACAGCAGCAGCGCTCTCTCCTTTGTGGCCTTGGCGTGGGGCTGCAGCATTACCTGCAACAGCAGCAGGAGCAGCAGCAGAGGCAGCAGCAGCAGCAGCAACAGCAACAACCACCTGGGATGGTGCCTCTCCGACACACATGGCATTGACAGCCTGCAGCACTCCTGCTGCATTTGCTGCCCTCTGCAGCAATATTGCTGCTTGCTGCTGCTTGGTGTCTCCTCTGTCCCCTTCCGTGTCACTCTATTCTCTTTTTGAGGACCAGCTGAATCCTCATGCCTTTTCTGCTGCTGCAGCTGCACAGCAGCAGCAGCAAGAACACGTGCTGCTGCAGCTGCCTTTTCTCGAGTTGGGAACGTTGCTGCAGCACAACGAGCTGCAATGTCAGCAGCAGCAGCAGCAGCACATGTTGTTGGGGCAGGGGCAACTGCATCAGGAGGTGCAGCAGCAGCAGCAGCACATACTGTTGGGGCAGCAGCAACTGCAGCAAGAGGTGCAGCAGCAGCAGCATCAGCAGCACATACTGTTGGAGCAGCAGCAACTGCAACAGGAGGTGCAGCAGCAACAGCAATTTGTGCCAAGGAAACAAGAAAAGTTTGGGCTGTTAGTGCCAATGGAACGACAGCTGCACCACCAGAATTTTCTGCTGCAGCAGCAGCCGCAGCAGCAGCACTTAAGGCGTCAGGAGGCTTTGCTGCAGCAGAATCTGCAGGAGGAGCAGAAGCAGGAGCAGCGGCAGCAGCAGCAGCAGCAAGAGCTGGCTAAGGGGTTAGATGCCTCACTGCCATCAGAGTCTCTCTGGGGCTATGGTAAGCTGCAGCGCGGGAATTCCAATGCAGCAGCAAAGCCCCTGCTGCTCAGCGCTGCGGCACATTGTAAACAGCAGATGCCGGATGAGGGGACAAGCAGCAGCAGCAACAGCAGCGGCACCGCATCTCTTCTAAGCATTAGCAGCAGCAGCAACTGCTGCACTCATCACTGGAGTGGCTCCATTAAAGCGTCTCCAGCAGCACTATGCAGCTGCACCACCAACAGTTGCAGCACCAGCAATAGCAGCAGCAGCAGAGACACCAACCTGCAGCCTCCACCAGAAGCACCAGTGCAGTCGTCACCCCTAAATATCTTTCTAGCTGATGGGTCTCCTTTGTCTTCAGCAGCAGCAATAACAGATGCAGCAGCAACAGAAGATGCAGCAGCAGCAGAGGCTGCTTCTGCTACTTGTCCCCATGCTGCTGCAGCAGGAGACGCTTTAGCAGCTGCAGGAACATCCACTTGCCCTTCCGAGCAGAGGCAGCAGGAAATGGGGCAGCAGCAGCAGCATGAGGAGACAAACGAGAGTAAGCAGGAAAGCGTGCCTGCTCTATCTACCTCTGTCAGCAGCAGCGGCACAGCCCCATCCTGGACCCCAGCATCCGTATCAGCAGAAGCAGAAGCAGAAACAGCAGCAGAAACAGAAGCAGAAACAGCAGCAGGAACAGCAGCAGCAGCAGAAGCAGCAGGAGGAGCAGCACCGCAGCTGCTGTCCCTGCGTCATCTGGTGGGGAGACATATAGCAGAGGCAGGTCGCGGTTTCTCCTTTATGCGTTGCTTCTCTCTTCACAATCTCCGCGTGGCCTTAGAGGCAGCTGCCCTCAGCCCTTCCCCTCAAGTGCCTATACAGCATCTCACCCTTAAGAGGGTGGCCGCCACACTCTGCAGCGACGCCGCACACACACGAGGCGCTGCAGCAGCAGCAGCGGGAAAAGTTCCAACAACAGCAGCACCACCATCACCAGCAGCAGCAGCAACAGCAGCGAGAACCGCGTTCTGTCTCCCTGGCCTGAGAGCATTACAGCAAGATTGGCTTGCTTTTGCTGCAGCAAGGCACTTAATTTTCTCTCTCTGCTCCCTGCTGGACATACACCCCGAGGTCTCCTTCCTCGCTGTGCGGTACATGGGCTGGCTGCTGCTGGCGTGGCACAGCTGGCAGCCCCCGCCAGAATTGCTGCTGCCTGCTGCTGCACCTCCCACTAAAGGGGACAGCAGTAGCAAACAACAAACAGGAACGCAGGAGCAACAACAGCAACAACAGCAACAACAGCAACGGCAGCCTCAGGATGAAGCAGCTGCAGCAGCAGATCGCGCGCGTGTAGGCTATGTGCTTTGGGGGGTGCCTTTTCAAGGGAACCCCCCCACTGCTGCTGCTGCTGCTGCTTCGCCCCTTGGCAGCAGCAGCAGCAGCAGCAATGCTCCACATCCCTTACCAGTGCTGCTGCGGCTGGGGTGTCTCTGCATCTCTTTGGCACTGAGGCAGGTGGAAATAACCCCTCCCTTTGACACCCGCCAGCTTGCTGCTCGTGCTGCTGCACATTTCTCAGTGCAGCAGGCAGCAAAGGAACAAGCTGCTGATTGTGATGCTGCAGCGGCGATAGGGCAAAAGAGGCAGCACCAGCAGCAGCAGCAGCAGCAGTTATCGATGATTGGAAATCTCCCGTTGTTGCGGCACGTGTGCAATCCCCAGCGCTGCCCCTCTTTCTGCAACAAGCTCCAGCAGCAGCAGCAGCATCAGCATCAGCATCAGCAGCAGCATCAGCAAGAGCTTTCGCTGCTGCAGCACAGCGAGCTTACTCCAGCTGCATGGCTGCCCTTCCCCTTGACTGGCTGGCTCGAGCTGTACGCCTGGAGCTGCATCAGCAACTTCAGCCCCGGGGCAGCACCAGCTGCTTCTGCTGCTGCTGCTTCGGCTGCTGCTGCTTCGGCTGCTGCTTCCACAGCAAAGCAAGTAGATATCGCCTCCCAAGCCAGCAGCAACAGTTTGTTGCTGTGGCTGCTTGAGGCACTGAAGCTTCGCAGCAGCAGCTGCGGCGCCCAGTGGCTACAGAAGCACAAAGGCTCTTGCAGCAGCTGCTGCTGCAGTGGCCTCTGCGGCAGCAGCAACAACAACAGCAACAACCCTTCACAGACAGCAGAAGACGCTGGGGTGGAGTCAACCGGCGTGGAGCCGCACAAAGCATCAGCACCCCCAAAACATCAGCAGCAGCAGCAGCAGCGGCAGCCAACAGCGGCGCCTATTGATGAAAATGAGGCTTTTCTGCAGCTGCCCCTGCTGCTGCCGGAGGTGCAGCAAATCGATTTAAGGGGAGGCAGGCTGCTGCCGCAGTTTCTGCTGCAGCTGCTCGTCTGCTCCCCGCATCCTGCCTCTGTGTTCTTAGCTCCAGCTGTACAGACAGTGGGAGTGCTGCTGCTGCTGCTGCGCAGCTACCCCAGCAGCAGCAGCAGCAAGCTGCATCAGCTGCTGAGGGCGGTGGTAGGGCCTGTGCTGCTGCAGCAGTCTCTTGCTGCACTTTCGAGCATTGCTGCTGCTATTTCTGTTGCCGGTGCTCCTCACAGCCACAGCTGCAGTAGCTGTGGCTGCTTGATGCCGCTGCCCCTGCCGGTGCAGCACACGCTGCAGCAGCTGCTGCAGCAAGAAGACCTGGGCCAACTCCCCTCAAGTGTCTCGACAGCTCGCCGTGCTGCTGTTGCAACCAAAAAGCAGGAGCCTGATGCTGCTGCTGCAGTGCAGCAGCAACCAGACAGCAGCAGCAGCAAACGAAAAAAACGGGCCATTGAGAACAACACCAACAGCCCTTTCCCTGGGGCGTCGCTTTCTCCTGCTAACGATTTGGGGTGTACGTACACCTGGCCAGCAGCAGGAGCAGGTGTTCAGCAGCAAACGGACAGCAGTAGCAAGCGGAAGGCAGCACAAATCCTCATAACAGCTGAGGATAGCCCAACCATCCCTAACTCTCTCTGGAGACACCAAACCCCCTGCAGCGAAAACACCAGCACTTCTGCTGCCGCGGCAGCAGCAGAAGCAGCAAAACAATCCAATTATCGGGCCAGCCCGTTCTCGCCTTTGGGGACCTGGAGTGTCTCTGCAGCTCTCTGCAGCAAAGACAGAGCTTGCCGCTTCCTTCCCCACTCTCCTTGCTGCTGCTTGCAGCAATCCAGCAGCAGCAGCAGCAGCAGCAACGGCAGTAATAACACCAGCGGAGAAAGAGAGGAGACATCCGAGGCCTTGAGCCGCTCCAGGCGACCCAGACGGTGGGACGTCGAGGCACCACCGAACGGACCCTGAGGTGTACAAAACACTGCAATGTCTTGCTGCTGCTGCTGCTGCTGCTGCTGCGAGGCTGTGCAGCGCTGTGCACTGCGTTGAGCAGCAGAGAGAAATGCTCCCAGGGGAAAGGCAGCAGCAAAAATGGGCCCCGCGATAGCCGCAGCAGCAGCAGCAGCAGCAGCAGCAGCAGCAGCAA